>CAJQZJ010009141.1:6527938-6574612 GCA_907164525.1 Lophiomys imhausi
GATAGATAGATAGATAGATAGATAGATAGATAGATAGATAGATAGATAGATAGGTATCCATAGATAAATGATTTTGTTTTTTCTGTCTCTATGCTCTGGACTGTGCATATGTGACTTGATAGATGCTTTGGTTCCTGCCTTGATTTCCCCAAAATACTGGCCTGTGACCTACAATTGTAACCAAATAAACCCTCATCTCCCCTAAATTGGTTTTGGTCTGGGTTATTTTATAGCAACAAATGAACTAGGTAGGATACAACTTGTTACTGGGAGTTGGGATGTCACATGATGGACCTGGCCATGTGAGCTTTTTGCCTTGTTTTTGGAGAAGGAATATAAAATCATTGGAGTTTTGTCTGGAGAAACTGGAGTGCTGGAGGCAGAGTTTGGTGGGCTGTTCTTGTGAGAGTTTGGAAGACAATAATGCTGAGAGAGATGTGGCCTATAGCAACATAGGAGATTTCAGTAGGGAGCAAGAACTGAATCAGGAACTAGGCGAGGGGGCAGTCTTGTGACAATTTGGTTACAGATTTGTATGATTCGGTCCTGCTGGGCCTGTGATTATAAGAGATCAGCACCACCTTCTGTGCTTCAATGGTCAGTAGGAATGCATTTCCTCAGGGTCAGAAGATGTGATTCGAAGGGGCCAGGCTGCTGAGATGCATTAGCAGAACTTGGCAATTCGAGAGTTGAAACATGAAAGGGTCATGGTGAGCAACTAAGGTGTGGTACTTTGTGGCCAGTGTCTCTACAAAGAGGCTCTGAGACGATATTGATGAAAGTCCTGGATACTGGAGATGCCAGGACTAGGGGATCTCTGCCAGAAAGAGCTACAGACACTGCGTGGTGGAGCCGCCTTAAGTTAAGTCTAAGAGAGAAGCTAATGTGAAAACCAAAATGCTGAAGGCTATTGTTTATGTTTTCACTCCCCTAAACAAGTCTGTTTGATTCATCTGTACTGGATGCACTTGGTCACATGGGGGGATACATGGGCAGGAAATATGTCAGGAGGTATACTTGCCTCTGATTGGACCTGATGAGACGTGGTGAATTGAGGGTTTTGCCTTTTTAAGCCCCTGCAAAGCATGGCTTATGGCCATTTTCTGGGAGCCCAGAGATGGACCTGACCAGAGTGTCTATCAACCTGGCCAGTATTTAATTAAAGCTTGCATCAATTTTGCTTCAAAGATTGTGGTGGTAGTCTTATTCTCGACCAGTGGGATTAAGCCCTTTGCTGTGGATAGCAGAGCTGGAGAGGAGGAGGGGCTGCTTAAACCCTTGAAGCTTAGAAATTTCCTTGAGTGAGTCCTAAATGTTAAACATTTGTCTATAGAATTTGGTGTTTACACTACTGGGTTTGGGTTTTGTTGATATGATTATTTCTTGTGATGCCCTGATACTTCCCTTTTGGAAAAATATGTTTATAACTTTGGGAGATGGCTCAGATGCTTTTCCATAGGTCCCAAGTTCAATTCCCAGCACCCACATGGTGGCTCACAATCATCTATTATTCCAGTCCCAATAGACACCCTCCTTTGGCCTGTGAGGGCACTGCACAACATCCATACACATATAAAAAGAAATAAAGGAAGTTTATAACTTGTTGGGTTTTGTTAGTTTGTTTTGTTTTGAGTCAGGATATTATGTAGTCCTGGTTAGGCTGGAATTCACAGAGATCTGTGTTCTCTGCTCCCTGAGTGCTAGAATTAAAGGTGTGTACCATCAAGCCTGGGTGACTATGAGACTTTGTTTTGTTATTTTATGTGTATGGGTATTTTTTTCCTTCGTGTTTATCTGGATCCCCTGCAACTAAAGTTAGAGACAGTTGTGAGTTGCCATGTGAGTGCTGGGTACAGAACCTGGTCATCTGGAAGAGCAACAAGTTCTCTTAACCACTGAGCCATTTCTCCAGCTCCACTGACTGTGAGACTTTAAATGTTGAATTATGTTTTATTTTATATTATATTAACCACATGCTTTGGGCGCAAGGATGAAAGTTATAGATTAAAGTGTTTTGGATCAAATTTAGGCTTTGCTTTTGGGAACAGCTCACTTAAGTCTCATTCCAAAGTAAGTTTTTCCCACTATGTCTCCTGCTTATCCTCCATATTTATAGAAATGTAAAGAGCCTCAGAACATTGGATGATCACTCCTTATGAGCCAATAGCGTACCTTCCAACCTAGGAGTGAGGTGTGTTATTTTGGTCTTTCCTGGATTATATATCCCAGAGAGTTCACCTGACAACTCCACCCTATTGAGTTGTAGGGCACAAGTGCCTTTTTTCTTTGGTGTTGCTAGGATTAGGCACTCATAAATTTATTTATTTTTATTTTTTAAGACAAAGTTTCACGTGGTTGAGGTCTAAGTAATTCAGGATCTTGAACCTTGTGATCTGCCTACCTCCACCTTCAGGTGCTAGAATTAGGGGCATTTTGGTTGTAGATGCTCCCATAATTTCCAAACTGAAAGGGCCAGAATTGCAGGACAGAGGAGACAGGAAAAGCACAAGAGTTTAGCTATTGGAGGAATGGCAGAAAAAAAGGGTAAATGCTAACAGAGGTTCTGTCAAATATTCATGAGAACAAATGCTTCAATTTCTGTCTGGAGCAATAAGAGGATCGCCAATGCCAACCCGGACCACCAGCCACACCAAAAGGGAAGGTTAGCAGGGAGAACCAGCATCTACACACGAAGGGAACATGGATGATTAAGCACAAAAGGCCTGAACTGGTATCTGGTGCTGACCAGACTGCCAGTGGAATCCTACAAGTGGATCACTAAACAGACACAAAACACAATTTTCATCTCAAGGTAAAAAAATAAATAAATAACGTTTATTCCGAATCATATATGAGTGACTATGGCCCAGGAACAGATTCAAGTGGCCTGGAATTACATGTTCCCCCATGAAAGTGGTTACATAACCATTCTATAGTCATGGAAGAATGGAGAGTCGTAAACCAAGGCATTTACCAAATACATTAGTGAGAACATGAAGGAGGTAGGTAGGCTGCAACAAAATAGGGAATGTTGAAGTAGTAGTAATGATAGCCAAAGGTATGGGGGTTGTAAGCATTCCACACCAGAGTTGACATATAGATTTTAATAAAGAACAGACAATGTGCATAGCAACACAGCAAGCAAAATGAGAAAGGAGGAGAGAGAAGACAAAAGAGAGATTGTGATATTGAGACAGAGATATGAGTTGTGCCACAACCCTTGGTAGCAATTTAGAGAAATTGTCTGGGTTGGGTGTGTATTGAGTATAGCATCCAGATTATTGAAGAATCAGTAGGAGACACTAGTTTTAAAATGCTAGTGTAGATACTTGTTTTTGTTTTTTAGTTTTAATACAAGGGGTCACTGGGTCACTCTAGAACAGGCAAGCGTAGGAGATAGATAGTTTAGCATCCTGGGATTTCACTTGGTTTGGGCTATAAACACACACCCCTCTTCTAATCATGTCCAATTGGGTGTGCCTGTAATTAAAATTAGACACACTTAGGGATAGGACATACTCAGTTAGCAAAGGGCTATATTATTTAAGTGTGTTAATCAAAGTAGAGAAGCCACCCAAACTACACCCCTTAGCAACCAGGCTCCTCCATAGAAGGAAGCCATAAACAATAATCAGGAGGACCCTTGAGTACCATCCCTCATGTGGGCCACTGTCAGTCTTGGCAATTATTTGTTTCTATTCTTTATCTTTGAGTAAAGTCTCCTTGTGACATTGGAACATTTATTTTAGTTGTCTAAATAAGAGGCCAAAACCCTGGAAACATCCAGGCCAGACTCTGACCACCAGTAACAACTATTTAGCCTTTGCTGGTCCAGAACTCTTTAATGTTAACCAGACTGGCCTCAAGACTTAACAATGGTCCTCCTGTTTTTAGCTCCAAGAAACTGGAGTAACAGGTGTGAGCCATTGTGTAGCTTAGGGTGATATGAAAAACACTTTGTGGCGTAGGCTAACCTCAAATGTATAGCAAACCTCTAACCTCAGAATCCTCTGAGTGCTAGAATTACTGGTGTGAGAGTTAACTGTAAATAATTCCTTTTGTTGTTTTGCTTTTTAGAGACAGTCTCACTACGTAGCTTTGGCTGTCCTGGAACTTACTATGTAGACCAGGTTGGCCTTGAACTCACAAAAGATCTACTTGCCTCAGCTTCCTGAGTGCTAGAATTAAAGATATGCACCACAGTGCCTGGCTAAGTGTAAATAATTCTAAAGCAAGATATAAAGACTCTCCCTTTAAATCTTGGCACTGATGTTACTAAAAAATTACTTGACCTGACCTGCACCTCCAAGAGAGATTTAAGTATTTGAATAATAATGGAAAGAATTCAGTGAACATTTAGGAACCCTGGAGAATGGAATGTTAATCTAAGTTTCCTGTAGTAGTAGGCTTCAGGGATTTCTATCCTGAAGAGAAAATAAGGGAGTGAAAAGATAATTTAGATACTAGATTTTTGAATTTTATTATTCAAAATTGGGGAATTCTTTGTTTAAAAGAGACCTTGTAGTATAAAAGTGAACAATGGTTAGATTTGGTATTGAAATCTGATTGGGTGGATAGTGAAGCCATTCATATAAAAAAGATTTTTCAAGACATTTTGTGGGGGTAGAGAAATGTAACCTGTAATATTTTGAAGAAAAATCTCAATGCTATATCTGGGTTATCCTTTCTGTTGATATTCCCCCTTGCCAACTTTGCTTAGCCTTCATTAAAAAATAAATATATATATATATATATATTTATGAGTCTGTTGGCAGTCTTTATGTATATGGATAGCCATGGAGGCCAGAAGAGGACATTAGCCCCCTGGAGCTAGAGTTACAGGGAGTTGTGGGCTGTCTGACATGCTGAGCTATTTCTGCCTTGGTGTTTTCGAATAACTGTAGTTTCTGTCTAGGTTACTCTTACTCTGGGCTGACTAGCTTTTTGACATTTCGTTGCTAGTCATTTTTTTTTTTCCTCCAGGTAGGCAGCTACCCAACTAAAAGAACCCCTCATTTTCCCAGTACCCTACTTGGTCCCCAGCTCTGGAATTGGAGTAATTTATGTTATAAAGATTTAGTAGCGCTAGTTCATTGCTGTGCAATTTCTGTTGCCCTGGACGCATTTACACCAAGGCCCTAGAAGGTGGATGGGACAGTGCTTTCCTTAGCCATTTTGAGTATTTGATTTGCACAACAGCAAAGATGGTCCAGAAATGAATGCAACAATGCCCTTATTAATAATGGGGGGTCAAGAGCAGATGCCTGTCCTCTGAGAACCAGATGAATTTGCATTGTGCTCCATCTCTTGTTTGTGGAGGCGAAATACAGGTGGAATGTACCAGCCCATTAGTTAGTCAGCGGGAAACATCCTACATCTGTTTTTCTCAGGAATGAATCTAATCTTGTTTTGTTATCTACTTTGTGGTCAGCCAGTTCCTGAAACCCTGGGGGCCCGAGGCCCAATTGACCTTCATTCTTGGTTTCACACTTTTTATGGTCAGCTAAGTTCCTGGGACCTGGCAGCTGGCCTGGCCCTACTGCCCACTTAGGGGGTCTCTTAATAATTTTTATTCCCTTCAAAGGCATGGTAGCATATTTCAGCACTTGTAGGGCAGAGGCAGGCGGGCCAGCACAATCTACTTAGCAAGTTCAGGCCAACCAGGGATGCATAGTGAGATCCTGTCTCTAGTCAATAAATACATAAGATCTGATTTTTTTAAAATACAGAATTCTGAAGATGGTTATGGTGTATTGTAAACTCATGTCTTTTCACATTTTTATTTAGTGTACATGTTTAGAGGCATGAGGGTGGGTTTACAAATGCCACTTGGTCCTCATAGAGATTACAAGACAACTTGCAGGGCTGTTCTCCTACCATGAGAAAGGGATTGCAGAAGAGGAGTGGAAACTAAAAAAGCAGCCACGAGAAAAATCCTTCAGCACCCATTTCTACTAGGGCTCTATTTCGTTTCTGAATGTTTTTAAAAAGTTTCATGTGCTCCAGGGTGTCTTTAAATTGGCTAGTAACCAAGGATGAGCTTTCAAGAAATCCTAATCCTGCTGCCTGCACCTCCCCTGCGCGAGACGGGCAGGAATACCATTCACCGAGCCAGGTTTCTGCAGCACTGAGGCTAGTTCAAGACCCTGTGAGCCAGGCAAGGATTACACCAACTCGGCTACACTTCCAGCCCTTGTTTGAGTCTTGTCTGCTTCCTCTCAAGTTTATCACTCATCACCTTTATCTTATCCTAAATAATTTTCCTGAATTAGCCATATCTTAATTTCTTATCTCTTACTCACAAACCATCCTCAGAGTTATTTGGGAAGGGATTTTACGAAAAAATATGAACTACAACTGTGCAGAGGCCAGCGAGCTTGGCAGTTTTTGACATCCTGACATTGACCTTCTTCATCATAGTTTTCTTACCGAAAGGGGACATCAATTGGGGGTTTTCAATCACAGCAGTGTGTGAAAAGGTCTTGCACACCGCCGAACAGGAAGAAACCGTCATTAAACGAAAAAGGGACAATCTGGCCCGTCTACGATCGCGGAGTCGCCACGATCTACGGGAGAAGTTCGAGGCTGGAGCCAGGAACACCCACTTTCCTGGGCTTCAGGTCCAGGTGAAGGTTTAACGTGAGAGGCGGACGGAAGAGACCATCCGCTCCAAATCTCGTGAGTAGACGGCTCCAGTGGGCGGGGAGCCGGAAGTCTCGCGATAGGACGGGGTTTTCCCGCGAAGAAGAAGCGCGCGGTATTTCTCGCGGCTGGGCTTGAGCGAACCGCCTGGGAGCGCTTCTCGGTGCGGAATTCGCTCGCGGCGTTTGAGGCGCTCAGAGGAGGAGAGTGAGTCACCCGGTCGGTGCCCAGTCATGCCTGCGGAGCGGCCCGCCAGCAGCAGCGGTGAGCCGGCGGGGTGGAAGCTGCACCCCGGGAGGGAGGGAGCCGGCTGGATTCTGGCTGTGGGGAAAGGTGGCGTGAGGAGCCACCGGCGGCGACCTCGTCTGCTGAGGGGGGGGGGGGGGGGACGACGACACGAAAAGGTTTCCAGAAGGCTCCCTTGCACCCCTCTTCACGAGTTGGGTCAGGGCAAATGGGCTTTGCAACCCAGACGCTGTGGCTTTTGCTTCAGATGGATCCGGGAAGGGAGGAGGGTGGTGGCCTTCGCTAAATTGTAACTTAGTGGTTGTAACTCGGGTCACATTCTAAAAGCCCTTCATCCTCCCCTCAGGGTCCTTAGCTCCAGAAATGGCTGAGCAAACGGAGCCTGCTGTGATTACTCCAGCCATGCTGGAGGAGGAAGAACAGCTCGAGGCAGCGGGGCTTGAAAGGGAGCGGAAGATGTTAGAAGAGGTAATGCCCCGGGACCCGAGGCGCTCCACTCCCCCCGGGCGTTCCTTCGCCACTTGCTTGGGCTTTCCTTGAACTTCAACGCAGCCTGGTCATTTGCCCCTTTTCGTACGTGTATGAAATCCTGGCACGTGCTTTGAATGATGGGTTCCTGAAGTGTGGTGTTGCCGGGGTGGGTCGAAACGTATCTTGAGTGAATGTCTCAAATTGTCTTTTTGACTATTAGCATTTACCCAGTCACTGGTGAATGCTTTCCTGTGCCATCTTTAGTTGCTTTTTAAATACGTACCTTCAATGTATGCCTGGTGGTCAACATTAATCTTTAACGCCCAGTCATAATGTACCGCTTAGAGATGGTAGAAATTGGCATCAATCAAAGGCTAGGCTGCAGTCCAGTCTACTGATTATTTCCTCCTCCTCTTTTTTTTCCTATTGTTTTTGAGACATTTTCAGGTTGGCCTCCACACCCCAGGATCCCCCGTCTAGCTTCCCTGTGCTGGGATTATTGGAGTGATCTACCAGTCCCTGCCTGAGTGTTGGAATTATAGGCCTGTGCCAGTTTGTCTGGCTTATATTCTTTTTTTTTTTTTTTGGTTTTTCGAGACAGGGTTTCTCTGTGTAGCCCTGGCTGTCCTGGACTCACTTTGTAGACCAGGCTGGCCTCGAACTCGCAAAGATCCGCCTGCCTCTACCTCCTAAGTGCTGGGATTAAAGGCGTGCGCCACCACTGCCCGGCTTGGCTTATATTCTTTTTAAGAAACACTTTTTCATTATTGTTTTGAGTGTGTGTGGGGGTGAGGGTATGTGTACTTGAGTTTGGAGTAGCTGCGGATGCTGTGGAGCTAGGGTAAGCAGGTTGTGAGCTACTTGACACAACATAGTGCTGAGAACCAAGCCTGAAACCTCTGCAAGAACAGTTCCACTTTACCAGGTGAGATAACTTTCCAGCCTAGATTACATTTTACAAATGAACAGGCTGAGACAGTTGGTCATAAAGTAAATGTGCTGGGGTTCAGGTCCCAAAGAGATGTGGAGTCACCAAGGGAAGGAATCTTGTCATGATCTCAGGGTGAGTCAGGATGGCTGATTTATATTCTGTGTTTGCATAGTAGCTTAGTCACAGGTAAGCAGAACTTGTGATTCCAAGAGATGGAATTGTTTTTAACCAATTTTAGACCTATTTTTCAACATCTAGTATGAAAAGAGGTAATCAACTTTATTACAGTATTTTTCTTTGAAGCAAAGGCAGGAAGTTTAGCAAGTATCTAAGTCCTTGTTCTCTAATATTCAGCAACACCAACATATCCTGCAGGCAGTAAGCCTTTGTGATCAGGAGGTGCCAGACATTTGAGTCCTGAGAAACAAACCAATTTTCATTCCTCAAGGGGCAGTGTTTCTATCATGTAGTGTAATAAACTCTGAGTTGCTTCCTAGTTGTGTTCCTTTTTGCCTTAGTCTTACTGTATGGGCCTGTTCTCCTCACACCCGTCCCAGAGGGAAAGTCTTGATAGCTTACTAGCACACCTTTAATCTCAGCACTGTGGAGGCAGAAGCAGATGGATCTCTGAGTTCCAGGCCATCCTAGTCTACAAAGCAAGTCCAGGACAACAAGGGTTTTATTACACAGAAAAACCCTACCTCGAAAAACCAAAAAAAAAAAGAAGAAAAAAGATTTATTTTATGTACATTGGTATTCTGCCTGTTTGTATGTGTGTGTGTGTATGTGAGGGTGTCTGAACCCCTGGAACTGGAATTACAGTTGTGAGCTGTCATGTAGGTGTTGGGAATTGAACCCTAGTCCTTTGGAAGAGCAGCCCCTGCTCTTAACTACTGAGCCATCTCTCCAGTCCCTTACTCTTCTTTTTTTTTTTTTGGTTTTTCGAGACAAGGTTTTTCTGTGTAGCCCTGGCTGTCCTGGACTCACTTTATAGACCAGGCTGGCCTCGAACTCACAAAGATCCACCTGCCTCTGCCTCCCAAGTGCTGGGATTAAAGGCGTGCGCCACCACTGCCCGGTCCCTTACTCTTCTTTTATTATGCCACCATATCATCCTAATTCCTTCAGTGTATGGTCCTATATATTGCAGAGGGGGATCAAGCCAGTCTAACTTCTTAACAGAATCTGCCCCTCATGGAGCATAGAAGATCTTGCTACCCATCCTGTAAGTCATGTACCCAGGGAATCAATTGTGGGCACTGTTCTATACTTGTTAACTGAACTCTTGCCCTTAACTGCCCAGACCTCAGACTCTGGGTCTGAGCCCATTGTTTCTGTCAATCATGTACTTTCATCCTTGGCATGAGGACTAGGTGTAAATCCCTAGGAGTTCCTGGAACCATCTTTTGATTAATAAATCTTTAACTTCTTTGTTCTTGGTGCAAACGGGGAGGCACAATGGGGATTCTTGTGTAGGAGCAGGCAGAGATATCATGTATGTGGTTACACTGTGGAGATTTATTTTTTCAAAGAAATATTTTGTTTAGAGACTGCCACTGTATACATTCACATCCTCTACCAAAGCCCACACAAAATTTCCCAAAAGAAAAAAACATAAGGAATCATCAAAGATGAAAACAAAAGGATGCTGGAGAGTTGTGATGCTTTGTCTCAATGTGCTGGAGATTTGTCGAGCAGCAGTGGTCGCCCTGTGGTCCACATAAATATTGAAGTGAAATTTGAACTCAAGCTGTGTCCTAAGTTCCCTTCCTTACCAACTGCCTTTCCTTGAAATTTACCTTAATGGAATATTGAACTAAGGATAAATAGAAAACTGCTTAATTTAGGATATAATCTAGCCTGAAACAAGTGATGAGTCACATGTGTTAAGTATTTTGTATGTCAGTGTTCTTTTCCATTTATCTGTGTGTTTGTGTTGCACATGAAGGATGGACAGAAGTTAATGTCAGGTGTCTTTCATTCTCCATTGAATTAAAAATTAATGATGTGCCAGGTGGTGGTGGCACTTGACTTTAATCCCAGCACTCGGGAGGAGGAGGCAGGCGAGTCTCTGAGTTTAAGGCCAACCTGGTCTACAAAGCAAGTCCAGGACAGTCAGGGCTATTTCAGAGAGAAACCCTGTCTTGACAAAAACAAAAATCAAAAAATTAGTAATGTGCGTGGGCCTGTGTATACCATAGCACAGTTTTGAAAACCAGAGGACAGCTTTATGGAATCTGTTCTCCTGTGCACCTTTATATGTGTTCCAGAGATTGAACTCAGATTGTCAGGCTGGAATGGCAAGGGCCTTTTTTACTGACCCACTGATCCTGATCCACCTCTCTTGCATGCTACTTGTTTTTATGTTATTTTTTTTTGTTTTTTTGAGACAGGGTTTCTCTGTGTAACAGCTCTGGCTGTCCTGGACTTGCTTTATAGACCAGGCTGGCCTCGAACTCACAGAGATCCGCCTGCCTCTGCCTCCCAAGTGCTGGGATTAAAGGCGTGCGCCACCACGCCCGGCTTACTTGTTTTTATGTTAGAATCTCTCATTGAATATCTATCTCACCCATTCAGCTAGGTCGGGCAGCAAGCCCCAGGGATCCTCCTGCTTCTACCTCTGCAGTATTGGGATTACTAACATCACCATGCTCATTTTTATGGGATTCTGAGAGTCCTAACTGAGTTCTCATGGTTTCATGGTAAGCACTTAATCAACTGAGCTAACTCCCTAGCCTCCTTCCAGTCAGCGTTTTTTACCTCTCTTTGTTTTGTTTTCTCTGAGTGGGGATAGGGGGATAACATTTAATTCTAGTTAGCCTCAAACTTGTTAAATCTCAATGAAGACTTGTAAGGGTAGGGTCACACTAGGCTGTATGCCTGTAATCCACTTGGGATGTGGAGGCTTGAGGATCATGTCAAGGATCATCTTCAAGGTCATACCCTACATGGGTTACCCTCAGCCATGTAGCTGCATAGGGACTTTGGGGGAAGCCTTAGCTTTATGAGAGCCTGTCTTCAAAAACAGTGCTGGGTGTGGTACTTCATGCCTGTAAATTAATGGTAACACTTGGGTGACTGACGCAGGAGAATTGCTGCAAGTTTGAGACTATCTTAGACTACATAACAAAACCCTTCATCAAAAGAAGTCCTGGGCTATAGGGAAATGCTAAGCTCTTAAGATCACTTGTACTTTCAGAGGATCCAGGATTGGTTCTCAGTATTACATGGTGGCTTTTAACCGTCTATAACTCCAGTTCCTAGATGACCCAACATCTTCAGAGCGCCACAGGTACCAGGTGTGTGTGTGGTACACATACATATATACAGGTAAAACAGGCAAACATTAAATAATTTTTTCCCACCCCCTGAAATAAATCTGGGGGAAAAAAGTCATGCTGGACATGGTGGTGCATGCCCTTGCTCTCAGTGCTTGGGAGGCAGAAGTAGGTAAAATTAGAGGCCAGTCAAGACCAGTACCATCGTAAGACATCTCAAAATAGAAGAAAGAAAAAGTCAGGTTTTATTTTCAGTATTTCATTCTTTGAGTCCTCCACTACTTTATGAAGTAGGTAGAGTTTGCATTTTACAGTTGTAGAGCTAGGAGATGGGATTTAACCTAAGTCCTGAAGAGCAACAAGTGCTCTTACTGAGTTAGTGCTGAAGTGTTAGTTGCTGTGAGTTTGAATCCAGATCCCGTGTTGGGTGGAAAGCAATGATCTAGCTGGTGGTGGCCCCGTGTAATCTTAGTACCTGGGAGATGCAGAAGAATCAGTTCAAAATCTGTTAGCGTAGTAAGTTTGAGGGGAGCCTGGGCTATTAAAAGAAAGCTAAAGCATAAAAGCAAAGCTTGGGGAACACAAAATGCTGGCAAGTGGTAATAAGACATGAGCAGTACAGTAAGCGTATTGAATTTTGAAAAATTCGGACTGGTGAGTTGGCTTAGCTGGTTAAGTTTTGGTGTAAAAGACTGGCATTCTGAGCTGGATCACCAGCATCCATGTAAAGGTAGGAAAGAACTGACTCCAGAGTTGTCTTCTGCTCTTCACAGAGGGTGTACAGGCCTGCAAATGCCCATATTTCTTGCATATGCACAAACAAATAAGAAAAAGAAAGAGGTTTATTTTGTTGGTGTTCACTGTTCTGATCCAAGTTTGAGTGGCTGAATTTGGTGATGATGTTCTTTTGGGCTGAATCTCCAAGTGGCAGAGGGCATTATATAGCACAGGTTTTGTTTTTTCTAAATTTTTTGAGACCAGAATCTCATGTAACTCAGATTAGCTTGGAACTCCTTATGTAACAGTGGCTGTCTTTGAACTCCTTCATCTACTTCATGAGTACACGGATTTCAGGAATAGGCCACTATACCTGGGTGACAACAGTTTTAAAGTTAAAAAAAGATGGTAGCTCCTGAACAATGAGTTTTTGTTGTTTTTAGTTTTTTTTAGACAGGGTTTTTCTGTGTATCCTTGACTGTCCTGGAATTTGCTTTGTAGACCAGGCTGATCTTGAACTCACAGAGATCTGACTGCCTCTGCCTCCCAAGTGCAAAGGCTTTTTTAATTGTTTGTTTTGTTTCAATTAGCATCAAAATTATGAGTTTCATGCCCCCCCCCCCCCCCAGACAGTTTCTCTGTGTACCAATCCCTGACTATCCTGGGTTCACTTTTTAGACCGGGCTGCCCTCTAACTCAGATCTGCCTGCTTCTGCCTCCCGAGTGCTGGGATTAATTCAATTCTGTTCAGTTCTGACACTACATACCTTTGTGTCCTAGAGTGCCATGCCTAGCTCATGGTATTTTTTTTTTTTTTGGTTTTTCGAGACAGGGTTTCTCTGAATATCTCTGGCTGTCCTGGACTCGCTTTGTAGACCAGGCTGGCCTTGAACTCACAAAGATCCACCTGCCTCTGCCTCCCAAGTGCTGGGATTAAAGGCGTGCGCCACCACCGCCCGGCTGCTCATGGTATTTTTATACATGATGCCATTATGCTTTGTTATTAATTCTTCCCCTCTAATCTTCCTCTATTTTCCCTCACCCTCCTTTAAGTGGTTTTTACTCTAGTTCCAGTTTATTTTCATGCTTTGTTTCAGACAGGGTTTCATGTAGTCACGCTGGTACCTACTTTTCTATGTAGAAGAGTGACTATGAGTAAAACTTTTTAAGTAAGTTTGCTATCTTGGGATATTTTTCTTTGGATAGGCTCAAATGTCTTGGGATAGAGAGTCCACTGAAATTCGGTATCGGAGACTTCAGCATTTGCTTGAAAAAAGCAATATCTACTCAAAATTTTTGTTGACTAAAATGGAACAACAGCAGCTGGAGGTATGTATGTATGGTTAACTATAGATAATAGGTTAGACACATTTTGAAAACAGCTTTTTTTTTAAAGATTTATTTTATTTATTTTATGCATATGTGTGCACTATCTGCATGTACACCTGCATTCCAGAAGAGGGCACCAGATCACATTATGGATGGTTGTGAGCCACCATGTGGTTTCTGGGAATTGAACTCAGGTCCTTTGGAAGAGCACTAGGCAGTGCTCTTAACCGCTGAGCCATCTCTCCAGCCCCGAAAACAGCTTTTTGAGGGTATAAAAGGCATAGTAAAATGTAGAGATTTCAAGTTTATGGTTTGTTGAGTTTTTAAAATTAGTTTTATTTTATATGAATGGTTTTTTTTTTTTTTTTGGTCTGCATGTCTGTATGTGTATGTACCATGTGCATGCCTGATGTTCAAAAAGACTGGGAGAAAAGCATTCGATTCCCTGGGACTGAGGTTACAGATCCTTGTGATCTACCATTTGGGTGCTGGGAATTTAATCTAAGTCCTGAAGAGCAACCAGTGCTCTTATATTATGTGTCAGAGCAGGGTAAATCTGTTTCCTGTGTAATCCCATAAAGCTTAGAAGTAAAAGTTCTTGTTTTTAAATTACTGGTTTTTTTTTTTACTTGAATATATGTTGATGTAATGTGATACATATTTTATGTCACATATTCTAAAGAAAAAATGATCTTGCAGGAACAGAAGAAGAAAGAGAAGTTGGAGAAAAAAAAGCGGTCATTAAAAGTTGCAGAGGTAATATAACCAACCAGAACTTGGATCCTCTGGCAGAGGAATCTGTATTCTTAAACACTTAGCCATTATTCCTGCCCTCTCTTCAAATTTTTTTTCCCCTTTAGTGGTGTGGGTTGAACCTAGGGTTTTGAATATGGTAAGCACATGGTATACCACTGAAGGATTCAGTCCCTTTGAGAATATTGCTACTTATTTTATTTATTAAACCATGTACTTAATTTAAAATTTATTCTGTTGTCTTTAGAAAGTTATTTATTGTTAATTTATGTGTGTGTTTTGTTTTGTCTGGATGTGTATAAGTATACTATGTGTGTAGAATGTTTTATGGGACCCAGAAGAGGATGCTATATATCAGCTTCTTTATCTGTTTGGTGTTTGCTTTAATTTTCAACTCCTTTAAACTTTTTTCTCAAGGGTTGTAGGGAGATAGTTTAATATAAATTAGATTTAGTAAATATCTAGGTTTCTGATATAGTCTCTTAATCCGGGGCATGAAGATCAACTTGGCTGTGAGCAATTAGCTTATCAGCTTACGGATGAAGTCACGTGAAAGGAGGGGCATCTCTATAGACTGAAAAACAAGGTTGAAGCCAGGTGAAACAAGTAAAGACTTTATGACCTGGCATTGTTTTCAACTGTTAAAGGGGCAGAGCCCAAATTAAGCTGAAGCAGGTGGAACAGGGAGCGATCCTATTAAAGGACAAATGGATGAGCCCGAGAGAGCTGTGTGCTAAGGGCCCCATACTAGAGAGCTCCGAGAGTCCTGCTGGAGAAAGTGCTGGTAGACCAATGGCCAGATCTCCCTGAGGCAGAAAGAACCTGGTGAGCAAAGAAAGCCATGGCAAGACAGCAAAAGGCCAAGGACTAAACCCTGTGGCTCAGCTTTTGCCTAGAGGGGGTTTGACCTGTTGGAACAGTGGCCTGAACGAAACTGTGCCCAGCTTTAAGGACTGAGGCAGAGTGGCAGAGTTGCTGATACGAAGGAAGTAAGTTGGCCTACAGACGCTGAGGTCTCCCAGAGAGAAGAAAGCCTCAAGCCTTATTTAAGGTGAGACTGCCATAGCCAATTTACCCTGACGAACCTGCGTCTGAGATATTTCAGAAAAAGGACTGCTAAGTGCATTAAAGAGTCTACCCCAGAGACTGTGTTCCTGACAACGGAGGACCTGCCCCAGAGACTGTATCCTTCTAAAAGGTTATGAAAATAGTTGTTATAGTTATCAATAGGTTTAGTGGTTAGGTCTTAGGGGTTGTAGACATTTATAGGAATAGTAATTAAGTAAGTATATTTGTTATAAGTGAATATAGTTATTAATAAATAAGTGTTTAATAATTAAAAAGGTTGGGTTTCAAAGGGTAGTATTTTTTATTTTATCAATATGAGTGCCTGCCTATATGTATGTATGTATGTGTGGCATGTATGTACCTGGTACCTGGAGAGTCCAGAAGAGGGTATTGGATTCCTTGGAATTGGAGTTATAAATGTGAGTTGCTATGTAGGTCCTGGGAATTGAACCTGGATCCTCTGGCAGAGGATCCTGTATTCTTTTTTTTTTTTTTTTTTTTTTTGGTTTTTCGAGACAGGGTTTCTCTGTGTAGCCCTGGCTGTCCTGGACTCACTTTGTAGACCAGGCTGGCCTCGAACTCGCAAAGATCCGCCTGCCTCTGCCTCCCAAGTGCTGGGATTAAAGGCGTGCGCCACCACTGCCCGGCTAGGAGCCTGTATTCTTAAACACTTAGCCATTGTTCCTGCTCTCCAAATTTTTTTTTCCAATTTTATTATTGCTTTTCTTTTTAATATCCTTACATTTTTATGTGTATTAGTGGTGTGTCTAAATGCTTACAGATATTTATATGTGTACATGTGTGAAGTTCCAAGATTGCCTGTTTGGAGGTTTCCTAGGTTATTCTCCCATGTTCATTGAGGCAGGGTCTTAGTTGGACCCATAGCTCACTGGTATGGGTAGTCTAGCTAGCCTGCTTTGTCCAGGGAGCACTAGAATTAAGTGGGAACACCATGCTCACCAAGCATTTACATGGGTTCTTGAGTCCAAACTCCAGTTTTGACACCTACTTGCTAGGCAAGTGCTTTAACTGTTGAGCCATCTCCCTAGCTCCTTTTTGACGGTGTTTTGCTTGTATTCATCCCATTATCCTACTTACTTATGACTCCCTTCTTCCTAACATTCCTTCTGTGTTCATATCTATTTATTTTTGTGACTCAACTGAGTTTAGGATTTTTTTTGTTTGGGGGTGATGAATAAGGGATTATATACTGGTCTCAAATTCACAGAGATCTGCCTGTCTTTTCCTTCTGAATCCTGGGATTATGTGGCAGCATTATATCAGGGAGTGTTTATGTGTGTGTATCTCTTTCTCTCTATATATGTGTGTGTATATATATATATATATATATTTGGTTTTTGTGTTTTTTTTGGTTTTGTTTTTAAAGATAGGGTTTCGTTGTGTATCCCTGACTGTCCTGGACTCATTTTTTAGCCCAGAATAGCCTTGAACTCCTAGAGTTCCGCCTGCCTCTCTCTCCCAAGTGCTGGGATTAAAGGCATGCATCACCATGCCTGGCAATTATGGACAGCTGTGAACTGCCATGTGGGTTCAGGGAACCTAGGTCCTTTGGAAGAACCGCCCTAACTCCTAACCCTAACCCTAACCCAAAGTGCTCTTAACTGCTGAGCCATTTCTCCAGCCTCCATGTTTATATTTTTATTTTTATAATGTATATGTGTCTGTTTTCTGTGCAATCACCCACCTATGTTTGGGTGATCATGGAGCCTCAGAAGAGGGCATTGGATCCCCTAAAGCATTGTGAACTGCCTAATGCGACTCTGGGAACCAAACTCTGGTCCTTTGCAAGAACAGGAAGTGCTATTAACCACTAAGTCATCTTTACAGCCCCTGTTCAGTACCCTTTTAATAGGTATTGCTATGCCTATTACACACAGGCAAAAAGATCATGAAATTACAAGCCTTGGTTATCTGGTCTACATTATGAATTTCAGGCCAGTCAAGGCTACATAGTGAAAAATCTCTACAAAAAATAAAAGAGAGTAATAACATAAAGGGCCTTAGTAAAAATAATATTCTAAGCTATTTGGTGGTGGTGCACACCTTTTATCTCAGCACTTGGAGATCAGAGGCAGGCAAATCTCTGAGTTCCACTGGTCTACAGAACTAGTTTCATGACAGCAAGGGCTACACAGAGGAACCATGTCTTGAAAAACCAAAGGGAAAAAAATTCTAGGGTTTTGAGAGATGGCTCAGCAATTAAGGGCACTAGATATTCTTCCAGAGGATCTGGGTTTCATTCCTAGCATGCACATAATGGTTTGTTCTGTTTTTCTCTTTTCTTTTTGGTTTTTGTTTTTTGAGGCAGTGTTCCTCTGAGTAACCTTGGCTATCTGTCATGGAACTAGACTCAGTAGACCAAGCTGGCCTCAAACTCAGATCTACCTGTCTTTGCCCCCTGAATGCTGGGTTTGAAGGCTTGTGTCACCACCATCTGGCTTATATGATGGTTCTTTTTTTTTTTAAGTCTTACAATTTATAATCTATACATTTTATTAATTATTAGAATTTACCAGGCTTTCAGAAAATGAATTGGATATTTAGTAATTAACCCTTTTAAGTTTTTTTTAATGTTTATTTATTACTTCAAGTTACATCTCCATCACAGTGCCCTCTTTCCACCCCTCCCGGTTCCACCCTCTCATCCTCTCCTCCCTCTCCCACCCATCCCACTCCTCTGGATGTGGAGTGTGCCTACATATCAGCCCCTCTCAGTTCAATAGTCATATGAGGGCTAAGAGCTTCCTCTTGCATTGGGGGCCTACCTGGTAGCACCCCTTCGGCAATTTGTCTTATTAATAGGTAACAAAGTCTATGTTCCTGATCTTTTTGGTATGTTGGTTGTAAGATAGTTATCCTGTACTATTTGGCTAAAATCCAGTTATAAGTGAGTAGATGCCATGTGTATCTTTCTAAGTCTGGGTTAGCTCACTCAGGATGAGCTTTTGTAGTTCCATTCATTTGGCTGTGAATTGTATGATTTGCTTGTTTCTGATAGCTGAGTAGTATTCCATTGTGTAGATGTACCACAACTTTTTTATCCATTCGAGCATCCTTAATCATCAAAGAAATGCAACTCAAGACGACTCAGATTCCATCTCAACACCTGTTGAGTGACTAAGATCAAAAACTCAAATGACAACACATGCTGGTGAGGTTGTGGAGAAAGGGGAACACTCCTCCATTGCTGGCAGGAGTGCAGGCTTGTACAACCACTGTGGAGGTCAGTCTGGCGATATCTTAGAAAACTTGGAATAGTCCTACCTCAAGACCCAGCCATACCACTTATGGGTATGCATCCAAATGATTCCTCACCGAATCACAAGGAAGTTTCCTCATCTATGTTTATAGCAGCCTTATTTGTAATAGCTAGAAACTGGAAGCAACACAGATGTCCTTCAACCAGCGAATGGATACATGATGATGGTTCTTAACTATCTCCAATTCTAGGGGTTCTGATGCCCTCTTTTGTTATTGGGCACCAGGTGGACACATGGTACACAGATGTAGGAGAAACACATAAAATGAGTAAAAAACAATATCTAAATCTTTGTTTTGTAGGGTAAAAATTCAGTTGATGGAAATGAAGGGAATTCAGGTAAATTGACTTTATTCCAGCTTGAGTAGTATACATTTGCATTTCTGTTTTTAGCTGCTATTAAAAAGTTAAATGGTTTTGTTTTATAGTCATGAAAAAGAAAAGAGGAAGAGATGATGAATCTTACAGTATCTCAGAGGTCATGTCAAAAGAGGTAATATAAGAAGATAACAATATTGGATGTTGACTAAAATATACTGTTGAGATTTTTTGTTTTTGGGGTTTTTTTTTTGGATACAATTTTTCTGTATAATAGACTTTGCTGTCCTGGACTTGCTTCGAAGGCCAGGATGACCTTGAACGCCTGCATCTGCCTCCCAAGGGCTAGGATTAAAGGTGTTACCACACCTGGCCTGTTAGTTTTTCTATAAAAATATTTACAAGCCGGGCAGTGGTGGCGCACGACTTTAATCCCAGCACTTGGGAGGCAGAGGCAGGCGGATCTCTGTGAGTTCGAGGTCAGCCTGGTCTACAAATTGAGTCCAGGACAGCCAGGGCTACACAGAGAAACCCTGTCTCGAAAAACCAAAAAAAAAAAAAAAAAAAAAAAATTTACATGCTGGGTTGTGGTGGTGCATACCCTTAATCCCAGCATTTTGGAGGCAGGGGCAGGTTCATCTCTATGAATTAGAGGCTAGCCTGCTCTACAGAGCAAGTCTTGGGATAGCCAAGGCAATACAGAGAAACCTTGTCTCAAAAGAAAAGCAAAACAAATATGTATTTACTTAGCTGGGATTGGTGACTCATGCCTTTTAATTCCAGGCATTGGGAGGCAGGTGGATCTCTAATTTCGAGGTAAGCCAGGTCTACATAGTTCCATGCCAGACAGGGCTATGCAGTGAGACCCTGTTTTAAGAAAAGTTATTTACTTAATTTAAAAATTCTTTTTGTTTTATTTGTATAGCTATTTTGTCTGCATGTATGTATGTGCAGTGTCCTCAATCCAGAAGAGAACATCAGATCCCTAGGAAACAGAATCTGTGAGTGATAGGAAGAACAGCCAGTGCTCTTAACCACTGAGTCCTAATACTAGTTTTTGATTTTGTAAGACAAGAGTCTCAGTATCTCACTTAGGCTGGCCTCTAAATCTGCTCTCAGCCTTCTGAGTGCTGGTGTTATAGGAGTGTACAGTTATATCACCCTGCATCACCTTCATTAAGTATCAAGTGGATTCTTATCAAATTATAACAGAAATCCTTGGTATTGAAAATAGAGCAGAGCCTTCTGCTTTATAGGTTGATGTTCGTGGAGACAATAGATAAACTGTTTTGAGTGGGGGTACACAAAGATGCTAAGTGCTCATGCAGGAAGATGGCACTAGCTGGTGGTTGAAGGATACCTTTGTGCAGATATGATTGGCCAGAAGAGGGCCTCAGGTTCCTCAGAGTTCAGTTGAAGACATTTGTGGGAGGCTGTAATTGTTACGTGTATAGTGGGATCGTAAGTCTGGTACATAACAGTTTTACAGCATCTTTCTTGGCTGATGAGCCATTTCCCCAGCACTTTTCTTTATAACTTAAAGTTTGTTTGTTTTTTGAGTAGGGTTTCTTTGTATAATAGCCCTGGCTGTCCTGGACTCGTTTTGTAGACCAGGCTGGTCTTGAACTCAGAGATCCACCTGTCTCTGCCTTCTGAGTGCTGAGATTAAAGGAATGCACTACCGCCTGGTGGAAGTGGTAATCTTTTTTTTTTTTTTTAAGATTTATTTATTATGTATACAATATTTTGCCTGCATGTATGCCTGCAGTCCAGAAGAGGGCACCAGATCTCATTATAGATGGTTATGAATCACCTTGCTCTTAACCTCTGAGCCATCTCTCCAGCCCCCGTAAGTGGTAATCATACATATCATTAATTTTTATTTTTTTAATATTTCAGGAAATTTTGTCAGTGGCTAAAAAACATAAGGACAGTGAGGTAAGATTTGTAATTTTATTGCTGTGTGTGTCTCTATGGTGACTGTATCCTTTTATGGCATGGAGCTCAGAAGATAGGCCTGATTGCAAGTTCCTTTACCTGCTATGCCATCTTGCTGGCCCTTTGGCATTTTCTTTTGGTTGTTTATTTTACACTAATTTAGTTAGGGGTGGCATGTACGTATCAGGATAGCCTGTAGGAGTGGTTTCTTTTTTATCATGTGGGTCCCAGGGATTGACACAGTCAGATCATCCATCACCAGGGTTGATGGCAAATGATGAGCCACCTTGCTCCCACTTAACATTTTTAAACAGGAGTTAATGGCATCTTGAGTGTAATATGAACAGTAATCTTAGGTGAGCCTAGAGGATTATGAGTTTAAGGCCTGTCTGGTATACATAGTGAGTTCAAGGCCAACCTGAGATGCATCGATTATTACAAACCACAGAAAAGGTTTTTTTTGTTTTGTTCTAAAAACTAGTAAAATTTGTCATGGATTATCAAGTTGTTGAGTTTCAAAAGTAGGTGTACATTTGCATTCCTTTTTTTTTTTTTTTGGTTTTTCGAGACAGGGTTTCTCTGTGTAACAGCTCTGACTGTCCTGGACTCGCTTTGTAGACCAGGCTGGCCTCGAACTCAAAATGATCTGCCTGCCTCTGCCTCCCAAGTGCTGGGATTAAAGGTGTGTGCCACCATGCCCGGCTGCATTCCTTTTTTTAAAAAACGTTTTTATTTATGTGTGTCTATATATGCACATGAGTAGTACCTGCAGAGACCATAAGAGATAAGATATCTTGGAGCTAGAGTAGAAGAGGGTGCTGGCAAGTGAATTCTGTTCTTCTGCAAGATCTCACTGAGCTCTAGCCTGTTTCCCTTTTTTTTTTTCCTTCGAGACAGGGTTTCTCTGTGTATCCTTGACTGTTCTGGACTCACTTTGTAGACCAGGCTGGCTTTGAACTCACAGATATCAGCCTGCCTCTGCCTCCCTGAGGGCTGGGATTAAAGGCGTGTGCCACCACGACTGACAGACACATGTGAACTGCCATGTGGGTGCTGGGATTTGAACCCCAGGGTACTTTGGAAGAACATCAGTGTTCTTAACCGCTGAGCCATCTCTTCAGCCCACCCCTTTTTAAAAAAATGACTTAACATTTACATGGGAATGGAAATTTCTTGGAGATTTTACTGTGCATACATGTTTTATACTCCAGACCTAGTAACTTCAGTACTGTAGATTTTGTTGCATTTTCTTTAAAAAAAAATGCAATTTGCAGCCAAATGGATGGAACTAGAGAAGCTCAACCTGAGTGAGTTAACCCAGACTCAGAAGGATTCACATGGCATCTATCACTTATAATCGGATTTTAGCCATATAGTACAAGATAACTATACTACAACCAATGCACCAAAGGGAACAGGAACATAGACTTTGTTACCTGTCAATGAGACACTTTGCCCTAGTGGTGCTCCCTTGTAGTTCCCCAGTGTATGAGGAGGCTCTTGGCCCTCATATGACTGCTGAACTGGGGCGGGCAACTGACATGTAGGGACTTTCCACTCTGGAGGAGTGGGATGGAAGGGATAGGGGGTAGAGGGTGAGAGGATGGGACTGGGAGGGGTGGAGAGAGGACACTGTGATGGAGATGTAACCTGAAGTAATAAATAAACATTAAAAAAAATGTCATGCATGATATGTGTGTGTGCACCTCAGTGTGCATATGTGAGGACAACTTTGAAATCTGTGGTTTTCTCATTCCAACTCTGGTCTCCAGGTTTGTACAGCAAGTGCTTTTACCCACTGAGAGTGAACATAGTAACATTTAATATCAAGGTTTTAATTATATATTTCTCATTACAGGATGAAAGCTCTTCCACTACTAATCTCTGTGTAGAAGATCTTCAGAAAAATAAGGATTCAAATAGTATGATTAAAGATAGATTGTCTCAAACCGTTAGGCAGAATTCTAAACTCTTTTTTGACCCAGTTCGGAAATGTAACGGACAGCCTGTGCCCTTTCAGCAGCCAAAGCACTTCACAGGAGGAGTGATGAGGTGGTACCAAGTGGAAGGCATGGAGTGGCTTAGGGTAATGATGAGCTGTCTTTTTAAAAATTCCATTACTGTTGTGTCTATGTGGCAGTTCTGGTGTGCACCGCACTCATGTTTATGTCAGAAAATGATTTTGTGAAGTCTGTTGTTCTCTCTACCTTTATGTGGATTTTGACAATTGAACCTAGGCCAGCAGGTTTGTATAGCAAACACTTTTATCTTGCCATTCCAAATTTTATTATTTATTTATTATTTATTATATTATTTATTATTTATTATTATTAGTGTTTGAGTGTGTGTGTATTTGTTAGCTCATGTGCTGCCATGGTATGTGGTGTGAGGGCGACAGTGACTTTGGAATTGATTCCATATTTGAGGGTCCTGGATTGAGCTTGGTAAAGACTAGTTTGCATAGTAAGGTATGCGCTGAGCCACCCCTTGGCACCTGCTGTCTTTTGTTTTTTAAGACAGTGTTTTGTGTAACTGAGGCTAGCTTGGCAATGACCAGCAAAGAACTTGAACTCCTGGTCCTGTTGCATCCACTTCTTCAAGTGCTGACAGTGCAGGCATTCACTATGAAACCCGCTTGATTGTCTGTGTGCCTGCATGCATGCTTGCACTCTGCTGGCCAGCACAGGAGCTTGTGGAGATTCGCCTGTCCTTGCAGGAGTGCAGGGTTTACAGGTGCGTGTGCGTGACTGTGGCCAGCTTTCATGGGTTTTGGGTTTCCAAACTCAGTTTACTCGTCGTGGACAGTAGGCACTTTCGCCAGCGAGCCATTTCCCCAGCCCTTGTGTTACCTGTTTTTTAGTTTATGTTTGGAGGTGTATGGAGTCTCACTTTGTACCTCTGCTTGACCCAGAATTCACTGCCTTCTTAGGCCAGGGTTGCCTTGAATTCAGAGGTTCAGTTTCCTCTGCTGGGATCAGAGGTGTGTGGTGCTATACTTGGTCTGGGGTTTCTCATTTTTGTTACTTAATCTGGATTCTTTTCTGTAATAACTTAGTAGCATGATATACACTATTCAGATTTTAGCAGAAATAGTGGTGTATATATTTTTAAGATACATTATTTGTGTGTGTTTGGAGTGTATGTGTACCTTGTGGTTGTCTGCATAAGCCCTAAGAGTGCATTGGATCCCTTATGGCTGGAGTTGCAGGTGTTTGTGAATTACCCATTGTTTATGTTGGTTTTTTTTTTTTTTTTGGTTCTTGGAGACAGGGTTTCTCTATGTAACAAGAGCCTTGGCTGTCCTGTAGACCATGCTGGCCTTGAACTCAGAGATTCGCCTGCATCTATTTCCAGAGTGCTGGGATTAAAGGCCTGCACCTGTGCCACCATGCCCAGCTTGATGTTGGGATCTTTTCTTTTTGTTTTTTTGACACAGGGTTTCTCTGTATAATTGCCCTGGATGTCCTGGACTCGCTTTGTACACAGGCTGTCCTTGAACTCACAGAGATCCGCCTGCCTCTCAAGTGCTGGGATTAAAGGCTTGTGCCATCACGCCCAGCGATGTTGGGATCTTAACTGGGATCCTTTGGAAGAGAAGGAAGTGCTCTTAACTGCTGAGTCATTTTACTAGTCCTTTGTGTGTATTTTCTGTGTTTTAAAGTGGAAATTTAAAATTTAAAAATGAGTGTTAGACTTTCATCACTTTTTATGACCTAGATAAAGGACTTTTCATAACTTAGAATTGATTTTATTATGTTGGACTGCTGGAGACTACCTCTGATGGGGTCCAAGGCCTGAAGAAAGGTGGATGCAAGAGTGGCAAGGGAGGAATAGGACACAGGACAGCTTTTAGTTTCCTTCTATGAGAGACTGGGCAGAGAGGAAGCACATCTCAGTATGGCTTGACCTACTCTGATAACTTGTGTCTCTTATAGGCATTATTTATACAGAACTTAGTAGGCAGGGATAGATTTGTGTTGTTCCAAAACATAGATCATATGATTTTTCTCCCTGTACATGTATCTTAACTTCCTCTTGGTCATAAGTTTAGTAATTTTTGATAAATCATGATAGAACAGTTATCTTTTACAAATATTTTCCCCTCATCAACCCAACTTTTAACAATCTGGAGGCATATTTTGCCAAAAGCATGACAGCCTGTTCTCGAGCTGGTACCAAGAGCATTATCTCAAGGGCATGAGACAGAAAAAATCTCTAAGCCAGCCTGGGCAGATTATGTCCCAAGCAGTGTATTACCAACTTGTATTAGTTAGAATGCTAATTGTCATTAAGCCCAGGAAACGTTTTCAGGCCAAAGCTGCTGTAGCTATTATTCAATTTCTTCTATAATACAATGCTTATATTTTTCATATTTGTAGAACTTTTATATGTCTAATCTTGGTATTCTTTTATTCCTTGGTTGTAAGACACCACGATGGCCCTGTGTGAGCTAACTTTAGAAAGGGAGGACTTAGTATTTTTGTTTTTGTCATTTATCCATACCATTTTTTGGTTCAATAATAGTAGGAAGAGCCTTTTATTTTGATCTGCTGCCAGCTTATCTAGCCCACTGAATCTTGTTTACCTTTTCAAGTTTACTTTGTTCTTGTTATTTTGTTCCTGAGTAAGTACAAGAGCAGATATTCCAAGAGTATTTTTGAGTCAGAGCCTCAAAAGGAGGTTTCTGGCATTTTGTTTGAGTTAACAACCTCTAAGGCATAAGGAAGACCTTCAAGTAGGGCCAGATAAGGATATCCCCCCCCAAAAAAAACCAGGAGGAGTATTATGGTCAGGATATTCCTGGGGAGCTTAGAAGCAGTACTCCTGGGAGAAGGCTTAAATGATTCATAGGAAAATTTCCATCAATCCAGTATCGCCAAATTGTACAACTAATAAAAGCACCCCAAGCATGCAACCTGTAGAGACCAAGGCCAAAAAGCGTAAGACCTCAGTACAGTGACGGCATCATAAGGCTCAGCTTTGCTGGATCTTTGTCAAGAAGCTGTGCTGGCTTTAGGACTTTCACTGTTCCTAATAGATATGACTGTGTCAGGACTCACTCACAGTTTTGATTATACTTTTTAAAAAGCCTCTGTTAATTCAGGAAATGTTTACATTAACATTTACATATAATGTATTTTATCCAGATGCTTTGGGAAAATGGAATTAATGGCATTTTAGCAGATGAAATGGGTCTGGGAAAGACTGTTCAGTGCATTGCCACAATTGCATTGATGATTCAGAGGGGAGTACCTGGACCTTTTCTTATTTGTGGCCCTTTGTCTACACTTCCTAACTGGATGGCTGAATTCAAAAGATTTACTCCAGAAGTAAGATATATTTTCTTACATTAATATTATTGCATACATTTTGCTGTTCTGTTGCCTGAAATATAGCCCACACACAGTAATTAATGACTTCTGTATACATTGCATCTGATTTGACTTCTTTGACATACATATATACATATATATGGAATTAGTAGTCTGATACATTTTGCTGAAATTTTCCTTAGATTGTTTTTGGGATTTCACAGATTGATTCATCTAAGATATTAAAATTTTTTTTTTATGGTCATGTTTACTTTTCTGCTTGTTTTGTTGAGACAATTTTACACTGTGTAGATCATCTGTTCTCAGATTTAGCCCAGTCAGATCTTGGTTTTCTGTAGTCTTGCTTCCTCAGATTTTATTTCTTTACATATTTATTTATTTATTCATTCACTCATTTATTATTTATTGGTTTTTTGAGACAAGATTTCTATGTAGCTCTGGCTGGCCTGGAACTCACTCTGTAGACCAGGCTGGGCTCAAACTCAGAGATCTGCCTGCCTCTGCTACCCAACTGCAGGGAGTAAAGGCATGTGCTACCACATGCAGCTCTACCTTTTTTATTTTTAAAATCATTTTTAAATGTGTACCACATGCATGCCTGGTGACAGTACAGTATGTCAAATCTGGAACTGAAGTTACAGACAGTTGTGAAGCATAATGTGAGATTTGGGAATGGAAACTGGTTCTTTCTTGAGCTTCATGTTTGTTTTGTTTTTACTCAAATACATGCTATCCCCTCTCCCAATAACCCTTTTGGTATGTGTCAGCTTATCAAATAATCTCTGTATTGCCAAAAAATTACTTGTTGGCACTTGTTTACTTGTTTATAAACGTTTGTTTTCCTTTTTTTTTTTTTTTTTTTTGGTTTTTCGAGGCAGGGTTTCTCTGTGTATCTCTGGCTGTTCTGGACTCGCTTTGTAGACCAGGCTGGCCTCGAACTCACAGAGATCCGCCTGCCTCTGCCTCCCAAGTGCTGGGATTAAAGGCGTGCGCCACCACCGCCCGGCTTGTTTTCCTTTTTTAAAAGATTTATTTATTTTTTATGTATGAGTGCTCTATCTGCATGTACACTTGCAGCCAGAAGAGGGCGTCAGATCACACATTATGGATGGTTTTGAGCCACCATGTGGTTGCCGGGAATTGAACTCAGGACCTCTGGAAGAACAGATAGTGCTCTTAACCGCTGAGCTGTCTTTCCAGCTCCCAAACATTTGTTTTCAAGTTAAACACATACAAGTACTACATGCACATGCTATTTTATGTCCTTGCCTTTTGAGAATATATTCCTGAAATAGCTTACCCATCTGCTTCATAAACCTCTTTATTTTGTTTTTGGGGGTTTAGGGGTGCTTTTTTTTTCATTTTTTTCCGATGTCAGCCAAATGATTTGTTAAGGTGACCTGCTTAGTCAAAGGAAGATAGAACTAAAATTATTTTGGAGAAAGTGACTTGTTCTGTGTTTTCCAAATCATTTATATTTTGTTCTCAATCACTATAATCTTGTAGATTCCTACTATGCTGTATCATGGAACCCGCCAGGCACGTCGAAAATTGGTAAAAAATATCCACCAAAGACAAGGAACACTGCAGATTCATCCTGTGGTAATCACATCATTTGAAATAGCCATGAGAGACCAGAATGCTTTACAGGTATAGATGGTTGCTTTTAGTTCATGAGTCAGATTTTCTTTAAACATCTATCTATCTATCTATCTATCTATCTATCTATCTATCTATCTATTTATTTATTATGTATACAGTATTTGCTCTACATATATGCCCAGGCAGATCTCAATGTAGATGGCTGTGAGCCACCATGTGGTTGCTGGGAATTGAACTCAGGACCTTGGGAAGAACAGCCAGTGCTCTTAACCTCTGAGCCACCTCTCCAGCCCATGAGTCAGATTTTTAACTCATTACCATCCAGTATCATTTGTTTTATTGTGGTTGAAGTAATAGATGAACTTTGCATTTCCTTTAAAAACTGGAGGCTTTTGTCTGTAGAAAGATTATGATGAAGGTTGTTGTCTGATAGTAGAATTAAAGTCCTTGGCATTTTAAGCTGTGGCCATATTTAAAGTATTAGAATTGGTCACACAATCCGATCAATAAATACGTTGGAGATAAATTTGAGACATGTAGTTGGGAATTATTGGTTCAGTTTTATTCAAATAAAATAGAATATTTACAGAAAACATTTTTGTGTTGTCTTTTAGGACTGTGGATGATACTCTGTCCTTTTTCTAGATTGTTCTAGTTGCTTATTTATTAATGTCCATATTTTACAATTCATTTAATTGCCTTTCTCTTTCACCTACTCCCATCTGAATTGTGTATGGTTTTTTACTGCTTTGTATTTCCTTCTCTGATCATGTAATGTTCATCCTGAGTAAGTTCATCCTTAGCTTTTTCTTTCTTTTGTCTTTTTAAGATGGGATCTCTGCATAGCCCTCAGTGTCCTGAAAAATCACTGTTCAGACTTAGCTGGCCTCAAACTCACAGAGATACACCTGCCTCTGCTTCCAGAGTGCTGGGATTAAAG
Source organism: Lophiomys imhausi (assembly GCA_907164525.1). Lineage (NCBI taxonomy): Eukaryota > Metazoa > Chordata > Mammalia > Rodentia > Muridae > Lophiomys > Lophiomys imhausi. Next base: position 6,556,785 of record CAJQZJ010009141.1, read on the forward strand.
GTGTGCACCACCACTGCCCAAACTCCTTAACTTTTTCTTAAGTAAGGAAAGTAATGTAGATAATGGCTTCAACATGACATTAAAACACACAGGTCTAAGTAAGTGGAATAGTGATGTCTAATACAGTCCACAAGCAGTGTTTATCAAATGTTTTATTTGTGTGTGTGGTTCTGTTGAATATGATTTGAAAATAGCTATATCTCCATGGTTTAATAAAAATGTGTATATACCCGGTTGTGGTAACACACGCCTGTAATCCCAGCACTCAGGAAGCAGAGGCAGGTGGATCTCTGTTAGTTCAAGGCCAGCTTGGTCTACAAAATGAGCCTAGGACAGCCAGGGCTCTGTTACACAGAGAAACCTTGTCTTGAAAAAACAACTAACCAACCAACCAAACAACAAACCCTTGTATATTGTGGGTCTAATCTCAGTACTCAAAAGAAGGATTGGTGTGATTTGGGGCTAGCCTAGACCACAGAGTCATACTCTCCAACATACAAATGCACACATACACACTATCAAAGCTTTTTCTTTACCATAAATGTATTTATATAAGAAAGTAATATATGGCTGGGCATGGTGGCACATACCTTTAATCATAGTGCTTGGCAGGCAGAGGTAGGCAGATCTCTGAGTTTGAGGCCAGCCTGGTCCACAAAGCTAGCCAGCACTACATATTACCACAAGAAGTAATATATGGAATACTTGTCATTTTACATGACAATTCTTTCATACTAGAATAACTCATGTTGAATAACAGGTATAATTTACACATAAATCAGACTATACATTCTCTTTTTGCCTTGTTTCTTATTTAAACATGTAACCTGAAGACTTACGTTTTACTTACTCTTGACCTTGCCTGTATTGACAGTGAAACTTCATTCTCCATTCCTTTTGATATTGTGAAAACTTTCTTTCGCACTGAGCCATTAAAGTATAGCCAGGATTTTAGTTTTAGTGGGTGAAGGGACTGAGGTTACAATTTTGAAACAAGCTGGTCTTGGTGGCCTTTAATTCCAGCAATTAGGCAAAGGCAGCCAGATCCAAGCCAACCAGGGATACATACTGGTACCGTGTTTAAACAAAATAAGTAAATAAAAAGTAAAAAATAAGTAAAGCAAATTTTGGGGTACATGTAACTAATGGAAGATTTCTTTTATCCTTCATTTTTACTATTATTATTTTGATACCAGTTTTCTAGAACTCTAATGTCACATAGCAAAGCACTAAGGGGAAAAGCTAAAGATGACTTCAGAATGAGTGAAAATATTAACATGATATTAGGGATTTCCAGAGAACTCTATTCCAGTAACATAATACATGCTGGGTTTGTGAATTTAATTATTATCTTTATGACCAGGAGAAAAGAATAATCCTAGTAGATAGTAAAATGACATTTGATAGGATTCAATAGATGTCCTTCATATGAGAAGTTTTATGGTCAGAAGTATTTCTAGGAAAAAAATTATGAGATTGATTGTTAAAATTTCTTTCCTCAATTCATTTTCCAGCATTGCTATTGGAAATACTTAATAGTAGATGAAGGACACAGGATTAAGAACATTAAGTGCCGGCTAATCAGGGAGTTAAAACGGCTCAACGCTGATAACAAGCTTCTTCTGACTGGTACTCCCTTGCAAAACAATTTATCAGAACTTTGGTCATTGCTAAACTTTTTGTTGCCAGATGTATTTGATGACTTGAAAAGGTAGGTAAGACAGTTACTTGTTTTCTTTTTTTTGGTTTTTAGAGACAGGGTTTCTGTTTAACAGCTCTGGCTGTCCTGGACTCGCTTTGTAGACCAGGCTGGCCTCGAACTCGCAAAGATCCGCCTGCCTCTGCCTCCCAAGTGCTGGGATTAAAGGCGTGCGCCACCACCGCCCGGCTTTGTTTTCTTTTTAAAACCTCAAAAATCTGTGTTCTTAGCTGAAACTCATTTTTAGTAGCTGAACTTAATAACATTTTAGCAAATTCTTTGTGCTATATATTATGTTCTACTTTTGACACTATATGTGAGAGAAAGAAGATAAAAGACTTACATCTTACTAAGACTGATTAAAACAAATAATCCCTTAAGGGGTTGGGAAGATGGCTCAGCAAGTATAAACCACTAAATCTGAAGTCCTGAATTCAGTCCTGAAAGCCTGCAGTGGTGGAAGGAGGCAGTGGTTCTACAGTTCACTCTAATACCTCCCTTCCTGTGTTGTGCCACACGTGTGCACTCCTTCCCCCAAATAAGTAAATGTACATTAAAAAAAAACTTAAAATATTTTTACTCTAGAAAAACAGTCAAGGTAAAATGAGCTTTTAAATACTCCTGAGATTATCAGACATTGTCTTAGCTTTCTAAAACACATTCATGTGGTTAATTCTATTCCACAGAATAGTTCAAACAGTTTACATGTTCTTTATCTCATAGAAGGAAACCAACATAGAAATTGTTAAAAAATGTGACCAGTTAGCACCAGAGAAAAGCTTTAAAATTCCGAATTTCAACCTAATACTTTTATTGTTGGTATTATTTGAATTTAAAATTATATTTTCAAAAAGCTATCAGAAAATAATTAAATCTTCAGGATAGAAAAAGATTACATTAGTAAAAAGAATTAACATGAAATCCAGCAAATAGGACAAAATAATTGATACATGCTTATGTTGGCATTTAGTGAGTGGAGAAAGCTAATTGAATATGGGAAACTTGGTGCTCTGTTTTGAGAATGCATTCTAAGTGACTGCAAACTTTTTTAAAGGATAAAATTATGAAGACCTGTGAATTAGAGTTTCAAGGTACTAGTTGAAAATTTCAATTTTCAAACCATATATCAAGTGGTCTGTATTTGAGAATATGTGGCCACTATATGAATTTCTGCACCCCCCCTTTTAAGATGGGAAAGAATTGAGGATATATAGTATATCCCTTTCTAGTTTAATGTTATAATTATATTAAACTTAGAAACATTGGCTGTACATGTACTTCTACATGCCTGTTATTTCTGTGTTGAGGAAGGAGAATTGAAGAGTTCAAAGCCAGCCTAACTGTGCAGCTTACCTACCCGACCCTGTTCCCAGAACTCAAGGGTTAGGATATAGGTTATCAATATGGCATTGGACTTTATTCAGGAATGTCCTGGGCTCCAGCTTTAGCATCACACTACTCATGCACATACACATGAAAACAATTTGTTACATTTATACCTGTAGAGAGATATCATTCAGCCCTGGTTTTCAAGAAGAGCATCATCACTTCTAGGACAATTCATGGATGTTTGATAAAGTATGTGCTTTGGACTGGAGATGTAGCCCAGTGAAAAAAGAGCTCCTGCTTAGGATACTTCAAACCTTGGATTCTATTCTTAGCAGGACAAAACAAATGAGAACAAAAAGTATACCGTAATTTGTATTTGACTTGTATACGATTGTGTCTTTTTTATTTTAGAAAAATGTCCCCTTTTAGATTTCAGAAGTTGCTTCCTCTTTATTTGAATACTTCTTGGAACAAAGTTCCTGCTTCATGGCACATAAATTAATGTGAAATTGGTGGTGCTGTGTATAGTGGCACATGCCTGTAATATCAGCACTCAGGATCAGGGAAGGCCAGTAAGACCTGAGTTCATGGTCAGACTCGACTATACAGTTAATTTGAGTCAGCCTGCCTAAATGAGACCCTGTCTATCTCTAAAAACTAAAAAAACTTAAACGTATGAAATTGTAGACACATAAACATCCTATAATTGAATTCATGTGATAGGCTAACTTGTAATTATTTTTCTTTTCCAGCTTTGAGTCTTGGTTTGACATCACTAGTCTTTCTGAAACGGCTGAAGATATTATAGCTAAAGAAAGAGAACAGAACGTTTTGCATATGCTGCACCAGGTGCTGAAAGTCCTTATTCTGCTTACTTTATATTTACAAAATAAATAAGGAATTCCAGAACCTTAACCTTTGCAGTGAGACTTAATTGAAAAATGAGCCTGACTTTAAATAAAATAATAATCATTTTTTCAAGTCATCATCCTTATGAATATGCTTGTTGTTGTATGTCCTTACATTTACTTCTCACTGTGTAAGCATACATTTATCATTACAGAAGTTATTTTTTTTACTATGCTTTAAAAAAAGATTAAAGTTGGGCTGGAGAGATGGCTCAGCAGTTAAGAGCACTGGCTGTTCTTTCAAAGGACTCTAGTTCAAATCCGAGCACCCCCTGGCAGTTCACAGCTGTTTGTAATTGCCGGGCATGGTTGTGCACGGCTTTAATCCTGGCCCTCAGTAGGCAGAGGCAGGCAGATCTGCAAGTTCAAGACAGCCTGGTCTACAAATTGAGTCCAGGAGAGCAAGGGCTATACAGAGAAACCCTATCTCGAAAAAAAAAAAAAAAAAACAACAAAACAGATTAAAGTTTTTCTGTGAATATTTAGCACATTACATTTTAAAAATTATTTTTAATTAAAAAAAAACTTTATTTTTATTTTGTGTACATTGACGTTTTTCCTGCATGGATGTGTATGTGAGGGCATCAGATCCCCTGGAACTGGAGTTATAGACAGTGGTGAGCTGCTGTGTGGGCACTGGGAATTGAACCTGAGTCCTCTAGAAGAGCAGTCACTGCTTTTAACCACTGAGCCATCTTTCCAGCCCTGTATATTTTTTTAAGACAGGATCTCTAGCACTATATAGCCATAGCTGGCCTGGCTACATAGACAGGGTGCCTCTGGAGTGCCTCTGGAGTGCTGGAATTAGTTACGTTTATTATCCTGTTGCCCTGCCCTCTATAATTAGATATGCTTTTTATACCAATTTTTCCTGTGTTATAAATACACTATAAAAATCTGTACTTAATTATTTTCCTGTTTCCTATTTCCTTAGAAGAGAATTCTGGGTTAAAAGTTTTTTGTTTTTAGTTTCCATGCCAATTTTTTTTTTTTTTTTTGGTTTTTTTTCGAGACAGGGTTTCTCTGTATAACAGATCTGGCTGTCCTGGACTCGCTTTGTAGACCAAGCTGGCCTCGAACTCACAGAGATCCGCCTGCCTCTGCCTCCCAAGTGCTGGGATTAAAGGCGTGCGCCACCATGCCCGGCTGCCATGCTAAATTTTTACACCACCCTTCACCTCTATTTTGGCAGTGTCTCTGACAAGCACTCTACCACTGAGCCATTTTCCCAGCGAATTTCATAAGGCTTTGCAAACATAGGCAATTCCTTTCCAAACAATTTATATATCTTCAAAAATTACATGGGGAAATAAAAAGTTTAAAAATGAAACTAGTTGATTCTATATACACAATTTTTGAGGATTAGAAATTTTCCAATGTTAGAGTTGAAAAAAAGTTGATAAACCTGGGCTTAATCTCATTAGCACACCAAAGAATTGAGATATTTAAATGTCTATGAATTTGTTATGTAGTTATTTTATGAGTACTTGTTTTGGTATGTATTTCTCAGTGGTTCATAATGTGTGCTACGAAAAATTTACTGGTCTATATGTTGTAAATATTTTATTAACTTATATTTGTATAAACTTTTTCCCCCTCTCTGAGATAAGGTTTATCTGTAGACCTTCCTCTGCCACTGGATTGCTGAAGTTAAAGGCATGTGCAACCCAACCAGCTATTTGTGTAAATTGTAATGGTGTCTTTGGGTGTATGTTTTTAAGTTATCTAGTGCTGGTCTGGTTTGGGGAAATCTCAAGGAGATAATTTAGTTTTATCTTTTAAATTTAATAGGGATAAAGAGGTGAGTGTTCCCCAGGAAAAAAAACCAAGAATAATTAATGCTCATATTTATTTGTTCATGTTTAAATTTTAGATTTTAACTCCTTTCCTACTGAGAAGACTGAAGTCTGATGTTGCTCTTGAAGTTCCCCCTAAGCGAGAAGTGGTTGTTTATGCACCTCTTTGCAACAAACAAGAGATCTTCTATACGGCTATTGTCAACCGCACAATTGCAAACATGTTTGGATCTTGTGAGGTAATTGTGGGTTTGAAATAACTGTTGATGGGATGACATGAAATTTCATTGTTTTTAGATTTGTCTTCTCACCTATTTTCAGGACTTGGTGGGTAATAAGGAACTAAACAGAAGGTACTTTCTGTTACCTATGTCCTATACTTTAAGTGATCATCTGTATTACTTGTTTTGTGGTCATTGGAAATATGTGTTTAAAACTTCAATACCTATTTGGCAACATCCTGGGTTTTGATGATCCTTTATATTACAAAAGCAAAAGCAAAATACTCATGATAACTGGTAATAGGTTTCATAAGACATTTTCATTCAAGTGTATAATGTACTTTGACCAGATTTTCTATTCTATATCCCACCCATCCCCACCACCATTAGGAGCCCCCCTCCCCCTTTAAGTTTTTTTTGAGACAGGGTTTCTCTTTGTAGCCCTGGCTGTCCTGGACTCACTCTGTACACTAGGCTGGCCTTGAACTAGAGATTTGCCTGCCTCTGCCTCCCAGGCATGCACCACCATCACCCAGTTTAAACAGAATTTTTAAACAGATGGTTTTTTATGTTTTCTTTAGAAGGAAACAGTTGAGCTAAGTCCTACTGGAAGACCAAAACGGAGAAGTAGAAAATCAATAAATTACAGCGAAGAAGATCAATTCCCTAGTGAATTAGAAAAACTAATAAGTCAAATACAGCCAGAGGTACACAGAGAAAGGTAAGTGTTTAAAGGTACCTTTAGATGTTTAAATTGTGTTTTTACATTTGTCATACTTACATACATACATTGTTTTTGGTAGGACTACTGTGGAAGTTAATACCCCTATAGAATCTGAAGTTAATCTGAAGCTGCAGAATGTAATGATGCTACTTCGTAAATGCTGCAATCATCCATATCTGATTGAATACCCTATAGATCCTGTCACACAAGAGTTTAAGGTAAAATATCAGCTAGTAATTTTTTTTTTTTTTTGGTTTTTTGAGACAGGGTTTCTCTGTATAACAGCTCTGGCTGTCCTAGACTCTGTAGACCAGGCTGGCCTCGAACTCACAGAGATCCGCCTACCTCTGCCTCCCAAGTGCTGGGATTAAAGGCGTGCGCCACCAACGCCCGGCTATCAGCTAGTAATTTAATGCTTTGTTTTCTGTAGCTTTTTTATATTGAGGCAAAACATTTTGTTTGATAGATTAAACTAAAACACTAAGCCATTTCATTTCATTCCTTTTTTTTTTTTTTAATAGGTTTTGTTATTTCTTTTGAGACAGGGTTTCTCTGTATCTCTGGCTGTCCTGGATTCACTTTGTAGAGGAGGCCAGTCTTGAACTCAGAGATGGGCCTGGCTCTTCCTTCCCAGTGCTGGGTAAAGGCATGCACCACCATGCCCAGCTCATTCATTCTTTTATCTATTTATTTTTTTTTTTTTTTTTTGAGGAAGGGTCTCACAATGTAGCCTAGAACTCACTTTGTACACCAGGCTGGCCTGCCTCCCACATGCTGCGATTAAAGATGGGTGCTGCAACCACATGGTTTGTTCATTTTTATTTCATGTTTATGAACGTTTGCCTGCATGTATATATTTGTACCTTGTGTGTACCTCATGCCTGTTTAGGTTAAAAAAAAAAAAGGAACCTGATCTCTGGAACTGGAATTACGGCTTATGAGCTTGCCATGTGGTGCTGGGAACTGAACCTTGGTCCTCTGCAAGAGAAGCAAGTCTTCTTAACCACTGAACCATTACTTCAGCCTTCAATTTTTATTTATTTCCTCAGGCTGCTTCCAACCCTTTTATATAACTGAAGCTGGCCCTTCTGCCTCTACTTCCTAAGTGCTTGAAGTACAGGCATGTGCCATCCATCACACCTGGCTATACAAAGCTTTTGAGAGAATTGTAGGAAATGTAAAGCATGTTTCATGGATAAGTTCATAATTACACTTGAACTTAATTTTTTAGTGGCAACTACTGGGTTTTTAAATCTTTTTCTTGTAAAGTAACTATTTCAATTTTAAAAGGTTGAATAATGACTCATCATTGGAAACTGAACTGTTTAAGGCTGGGTTTGATTGCACATGCCTTTTATCCCAGCACTTCTATTGGGAGATAGAGGCAGGCAGATCTCTGAGATTAAAAACCAGAAAACAAAATTGAACTATTAAAATGGCATTTGATTGGCAATTATAGTAACGATTTTCTTCCTTTGTCTTGTCTACTTTTAAGATTGATGAAGAATTGGTAACAAATTCTGGGAAGTTCTTAATTTTGGATCGAATGCTGCCAGAACTTAAAAAAAGAGGTCACAAGGTGATACTTCTGATTAGAATTTTAACCATTTAGTTTTTCATGAGACAGTATAGATACTAAGATGTATTTAAATTTTAGGTGCTGATTTTTTCACAAATGACAAGCATGTTGGACATCTTGATGGATTATTGCCATCTTAGAAACTACACCTTTAGCAGACTTGATGGGTCCATGTCTTATTCAGAAAGAGAAAAAAATGTAAGACCATACATATGAATTTCCTTTTTTCTGACATCTATCTTCATCTTTTAAATAATATGACCAAAACCTTTGTGGTTTTATTAATCAAGAATATGATTGTATACTAACAGAGCTTAGTCTATTTCACATGTAATCTTCCTGCACTGTCATACTTGTAATAATATCCTGCTTACTTAACCACTGCTGTAAGAATAATGAGATGATAGGATATTGTTTTCTGGTTTTATTCCAGTTTTCAACTTTTTATCATGATAATTTTAAGCATGCAACAGAAGAGTTTGACTACCATTATTCCACCCAGAACCTGCCATTATCATCCCACTGTTCCTTTTCATCACACCTGTGATACAGAAATGGTCCATTGCATCTGCTTAAGATTCTCTCATTTTATTTTTAAAGGACTTATGTTTATATTATGTGTATGAATGTTTTGCCTGTATGTATTGTGTACCACATGATTGTCTGGTTAGAAGAGCTTGTGCAGGCTAGAAGACAGTATACAATCTCTGAGAACTGAATCCAGATACTGTGAGATCGATAAGCATTCATACCCACTACACTATCCTCAGGCTCTGTTTTTTTTTGTTTTTTAAATTTATTTATTATGTATACAGTGTTCTGTCTGCAGGTATATCTGCAGGCCAGAAGAGGGCACCAGATTTCATTATGGATGGTTGTGAGCCACCATGTGGTTGCTGGGAATTGAACTCATGACCTCTGGAAGAGCAGCCAGTGCTCTTAACCGCTCAGCCATCTCTCCAGCCCAGGCTCTGTTTTTAAAGCATTTCCTTATTTGTGTTTTTATGTGTATGGAGATGTACATGGTCTGCCACTTGTGGAAGTCAAAGGACAACCGCAGGGAGTTATTCTCTCTTTCCATCATTTGGGCTACAGGGATTGAATTCAGGTTGTCAGGCTTAGAGACAACAGCCTTTACCAATAAAGCTATTTTGTTGGGTAGAGTTTTGGCTTTATGAGAGAGACACAGTTATTAAATTATATTAAACTATGTGGTCCTCAACAGCTTTGAACCAGAGCATAGCTTAGACTTGTAGCATTCTTCTTGCCTTATCTTCCAGAGTGCTGGGATTATAAGTGTAGAGCACCACACATGACTATCTGTCCTCTGGATACATTTAGATTATATATTCATCATTGACTTTTAGGTAAGAGTTATGAAACAAATACAATATATGTATTTTGACAGTCATGTGCAAAATTTTGATACATATCACTAATGAGATTAAAATTACCACCAACAAGAAAGTATGTGCTGCTGCTTCCTAGTCAAGCAACCTTTTCCGTCCATCTCATTTTCTTAAACTGTTTCCGTTGTTTTTGTGTGTGTTTGTTGGTCTCATGTATTTGTTGTGTGAGTATGTACATGTGCATGCATCATTGCTCTTCATATCTTAAAGTAGGGTGCCTCACTGAACCTAGAACTCTAGCCCCATTTCCATTTCTCCTACCAGCTCTGTCATCAGTGACCAGGGCCTCCAGTTGGTCTTTTCATAGGTGCCAGGGATCTGAACTCAGATCCTCTTACTTGTATGGCAGGCATTTTACTGGCGGAGCCATCTTTTTAACCAGTTTTATCTTTTTTTATGTTAGGTATTATACATACCTTTAATAAAATAAAAAATAACCTCCATATAATGTAAATGCTTGAAAAGCAAAATTTATACAAGTAGAGGTCTTATTAGCTAATATAATTGTTTCCTAGCTCTGTTGGAAAAGACTTTAACAGTGGTATTTAGAAGTGATGCCTTTCATCCATATTTAAAGTAACCTTTTAATTTTTATTTTTATGTTTCTTCTGCTTTTAGATATACAGTTTCAACATGGATCCAGATGTTTTTCTTTTCTTAGTGAGTACACGAGCTGGTGGCTTAGGCATTAATTTGACTGCAGCAGATACGGTTATCATTTATGATAGTGATTGGGTAAGAAGTACAGCAATATGCTGACTACATTTTTATTCTGAAGTCTTTACCCTTTCTAACATATATTGTATAAGTTTCATTTATCCATTTTGAAAAGTGCCTATTTGCATGTAGGATTTTTATCAAGTTTTCTGCCAAAAAAAATTAAAAATGTTTTCAGAATATTTAATTCATTTTAAGTTACATTTATTCATTTACTCATTCATCCATTTATTTACTCATACATCCATTTATTTATTTGTTTGTTTATTTATGGTGTGTGTGTGTGAATGTCAAGTAGAGGTTAGATGCATTGTGCAGGAGTTGGTTCTCTCCACAATCTGGATTCTGGGGATTACATTCAGATGGTCAGGCTTATTGGCAGGTGCCTTTACCCACTGAGACACCTCATTGGCACCTGTGGGAACATTTAGATAGACATTTTTACAACTGTCATGTGTGACTTGTAATTTATACAGCCATTTTGGAAGTTAAAAGTACATCTAAGAACCAGTAAAAAGTGTCTCACCAGATAATGTACATAATTATTCTTTTACCAAGTTCTTATTTATAAGTTTAATTTTAACATAATTCTTCTAACAGTACCTTTCTTTTCAACTTTAAGAATCCTCAGTCTGATCTCCAGGCCCAAGATAGATGTCATAGAATTGGTCAGACAAAGCCAGTTGTTGTATATCGCCTTGTAACAGCAAATACTATTGACCAAAAAATTGTGGAAAGAGCAGCAGCTAAAAGAAAGTTGGAGAAGCTGATCATCCATAAAAGTAAATGATTTTTAACTTGCTTAAAATAGCATAATTATTTTGTTTAAAATATGTATGAATGCATTGCCCGTGTGTCTGTACCCCATGTGCAAGCCTAGTCCTTAGGGGAGGCCAGGAGAGGATATTGATATTGGCTCACCTGGACCTGAAGGGAATTGATCCCAGGTCCCCTATGAAAGCAGGCAGTGCTCTAAACCTAAGTCATCTCTACAGCTCAGATTGTTATGAGGTAATTTTGTGCTTCAGTTGTTCATTTTCTGTGTTAGAAATTTCCAGTTTCGTTACTTTTAGATCTAGGTTTGTTTTTCCAAGATGGTTTCTCTGTGTAGCCCTGGCTGTCCTGGAACTCACTCTGTAGACAAGGATAGCTACTGGATCCACCTGTCTCTGCCTCCTGATTGCTGAAATTAAAGAAGTGCGCCACCGCCACAGGCCCATTTTGTTCTTTCTAAAGGAAATTAATACAGCTTGTGACACACAGGATTTAAATGTACAATAGGAGGTAGTTTGAAACTACTAACAGCAAGCATTGAATTGTTGTTGTCCACATACAAAAGAACCTCAGTGATTAGGTAACTACAGAGAGTCAGAGGAAAAGGTTCAAGGATAATGATAATTGGGGCTTAATGTCCCCACGTCTAACTTAACATAATGCTATTGTATATCTCTAGTAAGATGTTTATGTAAAGTTCTAAAACTTAAGTGCTCTCCATATACTAATATTAAATGCTAATGGTATATCATAGTTGTATTATCAAATTCTATGTACTGTTGAGTAGATTCTTTGAAAGGAAAATGAGTTAAGAGTTTAATGTTAGCCGGGCGGTGGTGGCGCATGCCTTTAATCCCAGCACTCGGGAGGCAGAGGCAGGCGGATCTCTGTGAGTTCGAGGCCAGCCTGGTCTACAAAGCAAGTCCAGGACAGCCAGGGCTGTTACACAGAGAAACCCTGTCTTAAAAAAAAAAAAAAAGAGTTTAATGTCTTATTTACCCAGAATTTGTGGGTTCGTTCATTTTTATTCATTTAGCCTGAAATTTTATTTGATCAAGTAGCCTCAGTGGCTGGCTACCTGAAGAAAAGTTGAAATTGTTTCTCTAAGTCTAGAAAAATGAGAGGAATATGATTTTAAAAATAATGTTTAAAGTCACTTTTTCTGATTTTGTAGTGTTTTTCTGCCTACACATATTTCTTAATGGTGTCTGGCTTATTTTATTTTTTAACTTTATATTCATTATTATTTTGTGAATTGGGTCTCTCCTGCTGCCTTTACATGGGTTCCAGGGTCCTCATAGGTTTTCAGGGAGAAATGGATTAGATTTGAGACAGAATTATTTTGACTTGGTGGAAAATTTAAATTGTAGGTAATTATTTCACAGTAAAATGAGCTTTGTCTTTCACAGAGTTTTTATCTGTGTTACTTAAGAAATTTGATAAAATTGGGCTGGAGAGTTTGCTCAGTGGTTATGAACACTGGGTGTTGTTCCCAGGTTCAATTCCCAGCACCCACGTGGCAGCTCACAACTGTTACAGTTCCTGTTCCAGGGTATCCAACACACAGACACATGCATGGAATCAAAACACCAATGTACATAAAATAAAAATATTGTTTTTAAAAAGAGGAAAAAAAGAAATTTGATAAAATTATAATTTGCTTTGACTATAGTTTTAGTTCACATAAATTTTATGATTATTAAGTTTTCAGTAATTTTTTTTATATTTATCTAATACATATACAATGTTGTGTATTGAAGTATGTATGCCTGCAGGCCAGAAGAGGGCACCAAATCTCATTATAGATGGTTTTGAGCCACCATGTGGTTGTTGGGAATTGAACTCAGGACCTCTGGAAGAGCAGTCAGTGCTCTTAACCTCTGAGCCATCTCTCCAGCCTTGTTCACAGCATTTAAGGATATTAGTTTAACGTGAGTGAGGTAACTCAGACCCAGAAAGATATACATGGCATGTATTCACTTATAATTGGATTTTAGACATATAATTCAGAATAACTATTCTACAGTCAACAGACCTAAAGGAATAGGACCGTGTACTTTATTACCCGTTAGTAGGACACTTCACCCTAGTGGAACTGCCATACTGGCCCCTAGTTCAAGAGGAAGCTCTTAGCCCTCATATGAGGAGTAGGATTGGTGGGAGAGGGGGACGGGGAGGGTGGATCGTGAGGGGTGGAGGGACGGGGCCGTGATAGATATGTGACTTGAACTAATAAATAAATATTAAAAATTTTTTGAGGAATATAAAATTTAGTTATTGAGATAAAATGTAAAAATGTTATTGATATATATATATACACACACACATACATTTAAGTACATTCATCTCTTTAAAATTTTTATGTATTTCCTCATATAGTACATTTGTGACCGCATTCCCCCCCTCCCCCCCCCGCCCCATCTGCTCCTCGGGGAAAGCCTCCCAGGACTATCAACCAAATAAAAATATATAAATCTTAAACACACAATTTAATGATTGTGACAAATATATAACCCCACAAAGTTTCCTTGTACCCTTTCTAGTCATTCCCCATGCTTCTCTGATACATGCAGTTTTGCTTTTTGTCACAGATTAATTTTTTTCCTTGAACTGTTAAGCTGTGTGTGTTTTTTTGTATTTTTCTATTTACTTTTGTTTAACATATTTTGAGATTCATCTGTGTATATTATAGGAATTTTGTGCATTTATTTTTCTGTAGATGGATATTTCAAATGTTCCCAGATTGCGTTTATTATGAATAAGCTAATTTTTTTGAATTGTCAGTAAATATCAAACTTTGGCCAAATGACCATGTGATTTTATACTTCCAGCAAGATCATATAGTTTTCATTTAAAAGTTATAGGCCAATGAAATGCACAATGGATCTCGACACCCAAAATAAATCAATGAATGTTAAATTTTCTTTCAAATTGTAAGCCTTGTTCATGATTTGTAATAGGTTGTGGTTTTCAAACCTTCAAACTTTATTTTGAATTTGTTGATTTGTTTATTTGTTTTGTTTTTATCTCAGATCATTTCAAAGGTTGTCAGTCTGGGCTAAGTCAATCTAAGAATTTCTTAGATGCAAAGGAATTAATGGAGTTACTAAAATCTAGAGATTATGAAAGGTAAAAATTTAAATTTATTATATTTAATAATGTAATAAAAGGAGTGAGTGTGCATATGTTTGTGCCACTGTACCTGTGTTAGATCAGAGGACCTTGCAGAGTTGTTTCTATCCTTCTACCATGTGGGTCCTGGGAATTGAGCTCAGGTTGTCAGGCTTGGCAACAGGTATCTTTACCCTCTGAGCCATGTTGTTGGCTCAAAATTTATTTATTTGTTTATTTATTTATTTATTTTTTAAAAAGATTTATTTTATGCATATGTGTGCTCTATCTGCATGTACACCTGCATTCCAGAAGAGGACACCAGATCACATTGTGGATGGTTGTGACCCACCATGTGGTTGCTGGGAATTGAACTCAGGACCTTTGGAAGAGCACTAGGCAGTGCTCTTAACCGCTTAGCCATCTCTCCAGCCCCAATTTATTTTTTAACTTTAGAATTTTTTTCTTTTAAAAATATATATATTGGTGTATATCTGTGCCTTGTGCATGCCTCATGCCTACAGAAACAAGAAGAGGGCAATGGATTTCCCAGAACTAGAGTTAACTATAGACAGTTAGGAGCTGCATGATGAAAGAGCAATTAGTGCCATTTCTCCAGTCTGAAAAATTACTTAATTTAGAAAAATGTGATGCTTATTTCTGTGTGTATCTCATATACTTGGATGTTATTTTTATAGGGAAGTAAAAGGATCAAGAGAGAAGGTCATTAGTGATGAAGATCTAGAGCTGTTGTTAGATCGAAGTGATCTCATTGGTGAGTATTTGCCTTTTTTTGTAATGAAAACTTTGAAACATGCAGAAAGTAGTGTAATGAAGCCCTGGAATAGTGTATTCTGTCATAATTGTTCACAAATCTTAGTAAGCCCTGCTCCTTACTGTTTCTCTTTGTTAGAGACATGTCTTAAACACCCATCTGAGAAGTTACTTCTGAACTCAGGACTTAGCAAAGATAATAGCTGCCATCTTAACAGTGTAGAAGGAAGTTCTAGCTGCCATAAGATAATTGAGGACTAAGAAATAAGAATTGCAATTTCGGAGCCAGGTGGCAGCTGTGGTGCCACTAGCAGGCAGAGCCAGGCAGATCTCTCTGAGTTCAAGGCCAGCCTGATCTACAGAGTTAGTTCTAGAACAGCCAAGACTACACCAAAGAAACCCTGTCTCAAAACAACAACAGCAGCAGCAACAACAAAAAGAATTGAAATTATTCTCAAAAAGATGAGATTACAGATAAATGACACCATGCCCAGCAGGAAAAGATCCTAAAATTAAATACAGGGCTCACAAAGCTGGGGAGGTGATTTAGCAGGTAAGAACAGATAGGAACAGTTGCTGCCAAAGAATAGGGACCTGAGTTCTAGTACTCAGAACCTATGCAATATTGGTCATGATTGCACATGTGCCTGTAACTTTCATTATAAGAGATCAGGGGGGAAGGATAGAGACATTAGAGTTGCTCAGGTCTGTTCAGACTCCCTCCAGTACCAGGCTCAGTAATAGACCCTGTCTCAGGAATAAAGGGAAGAGTGATAGAGAGGACACCTGACATCCTCCTGACCTTTACTTGTTCTCATGTTTGTATACAGAGACACGTACACACCTGTATGTGTGTATGTATGTGTATGTATAGCACACCTAAAGTATAGAGCTCACTATGAAAACAGATTTTGTTAAATTAATGCTAAACAATTTTGCGAGACACATGGCACATAACAAAAAAGTTGCCCTGGATTTCAAGCTGAAAATTTAGTTTTTCATGGTGTTGTCTTCACTTTTTAAAACAATTGGTTGTTAGATTTATTTTATGTAAATAAGTGTTTTGCCTGTATGTATGTCTGTAGCAGGTGTGTGCCTGGTCCTGCAGAAGGAGAGTTCTGGGTGTTTGCGCAATGTGGGTGCTGTGACTGCAAGAGCACAAAAGCTCCTAATTGCTAAGGCATCTCTCTTCAACCCTACTTCTCAGCTTTCAAACTATGCATGATTGTCTTTTAAAAAAAAAATCTCTGCTAAAATAACTAGATTACTGTTTGTTTATAGCTTTATTCATACAGATTTGGAGCAGCAAAATGAGGCTTCATATTGTTTGCTCTGTACTGTTTGGCGTTGAAATAAAGGCAGTGTTACAGTTCTGTAAGGGAAAGAATATCCCAGAATTCTATATAAATATAAAAAATATGGGTTTTTATATTTTGAAGAGAGGACTGTTTATCAACATCATATTAGAAATTTCTTTTTTTTTTTTTGGTTTTTCAAGACAGGGTTTCTCTGTGTAACAGCCTGGCTGTCCTGGACTCACTTTGTAGACCAGGCTGGCCTTGAACTCACAGAGATCCGCCTACCTCTGCCTCCCGAGTGCTGGGATTAAAGGCGTGCACCACCACACCTGGCTCATATTAGAAATTTCTTATTTTTCTTTTCTGATTTCTTATGCCTTTAAAAATATATTCTGATATTTCTCTTCTAGATCAAATGAAGGCCTCAAGACTAATTAAAGAGAAAACAGGGATATTCAAGATACTAGAAAATTCTGAAGATTCCAGTGCTGAATGTTTGTTTTAAAGTAGAGCTAAATAGTTTTTAAAAACTTGTTTACATCCGTTCTGGTAACTTGCCTATTGGCTTTGAAACCCATATTGTTCACTTTACATTTTGGATTATATCACTTTATATAATGTAGCTAGTATTGTGACATTTGAGAAATTCCTGGGTTTTATTAAGCATAAAATTCCTATTAAACTTAGGTTTTCAGTTAGTTTTTGGAACTGGGTAGTACTTTTGAGTTTTGTCTATTATGTACTTAACCATTGCCAAGTTTATCAGTCTTCCTGTGGAAGTTTACTAATTCTCTCCCCCACCCCCTTTAATAATATAATTCATGAGATTTGGACTTCAGTTATGGAGCAGGCTTTTGATAGGGGGGGATTGATTGAACTTGTACTTTCTGTTGCTGAAGTAAATTGTTTGATTTTTGAGTCAATAAGATGACTTACCAAATAAATGTTTATTATAATATGATCTCATCACATTATTTTGTCAGGAAACTATAACTTAATTAAAATAATAAGGCTTAATTGATACCGGGATTCAACAGTATTGTCTAAACTGACTTCATTCTTTTGTAAGGATGTCATATGAAGATTTCAGCAGAAAGCTGGGTTGTGTGGCACACACCTTTAAACCCATCCAGCACTGGAGAGGCAGAGGCAGGTAGATCTCTGATTTTGATGCCAGCCTGGTCTACGGAGCTAGTTCCGGGACAGCCAAGGGTACACAGTGAAACCTTGTCTTGAAAAGCCAAAAAAGGCTGGGCGTAGTAGCACACTCCTTTAATCTCAGCACACAGGAGGCAGAGGCAGTTGGATCTCTGTGAGTTCAATGCCAGCCTGGTCTACAAAGTGAGTCCAGGACAGCCAAGGATACATACAGAAACCCTGTTTTGAAAAACAAGCAAACAGCCGGGCGGTGGTGGCGCACGCCTTTAATCCCAGCACTTGGGAGGCAGAGGCAGGCGGATCTTTGTGAGTTCGAGGCCAGCCTGGTCTA
>CAJQZJ010009141.1:6574712-6606411 GCA_907164525.1 Lophiomys imhausi
AAAAAAAAAAAAAAAAAAAAAAACCAAACAAACAAAAAAGATTTCAGCAGAAAAGGTCAAAGGAATTGTAAGATCTTGATAAAAAGCAAAATTTGGGAGTGGTATATTGTGCAAAGTTACTAATAGAAGTTGAATGGAGCCGGGCGGTGGTGGCGCACGCCTTTAATCCCAGCACTTGGGAGGCAGAGGTAGGCGGATCTCTGTGAGTTCGAGGCCAGCCTGGTCTACAAAGCGAGTCCAGGACAGCCAGAGCTGTTATACAGAGAAACCCTGTCTCAAAAAACCAAAAAAAAAAAAAAGAAGTTGAATGGAGAAACCAGGAGAATTTATAGAAAGAGTGCAGATACAACCAGAGTGAAGTGTATAAGAAACTCAGGATCCAAAATATGGGAGCATACCACCCACAAAGGGAACAATCTAGGCCCTGCATGGAAGGTTAAAGGCAAAGTAGAAATGAGTACGCCTTACTGAGAAGAGGGGATATGTTCAATGAGTCATAGAGGTATTTCCTTTTATAAAACTTTTGTATGTGTGCAGGTGTTGTTAGATACACTGGAGTTATTAGAGGCTATAAACCTGACATTGGTGCTGAGAAACAAATACAGGTTCTCTGGAAGAGCCATAAGCACTCTTAACCACTGAGATGTCTTTCTAGCCTATGAACCATATGCTTATTGATTGTCCTATGGGAAATCATTAATATATGTCTATATTCAAGTGAAAGGGCTTTAGAATAATGGAACTAAAAGCAGAAGGAAAAACCTTGGCTATCCTGGAACTCATTCTGTAGACCAGACTGGCCTTGAACTCACAGAGATCAGCCTGCCTCTGTGTCCTGAGTGCTGGGATTAAAGGCATGTGCCACCACGCCTGGTAAAAGAAAAAAATTTTGAGAAAGTATTTGATCAAAGAGGAGATTAACATAGTAAGCTACAGGTTTTTTTTTAAAATAGGTAAAAATGTTCAACAGTCCTACAAATAGTTGTCCTACTTGAAGTTAATTGTAACTCAATGAGTTGCCTAAAAGTTGTATATACTTTTGTAGTGTTAATTTTTTTTAATTTGTCATTTGTGTGTGTGTGCGCGCGCACGCTGTGGATAAGTTAGGAGGTCAAAGGACAACTTCAGTTTTCTCCACCTTCATGTGGAATCTCAGAGTAGAACTCAGACACTCAAGGCCTTTTTTCCCCACTAAGCCATGTTGCCAGCTTTTGTAGTTTCTCCTCCCTCCCTTCTTCCTATTGCTTGAGAAAGTAGAAGCAAGGCTGGAGAAGTAGGTGGCTCTTCGGTTAAAGAGTCCTTGTTCTTTGTTTGATCTTTTTTTGAGACAGGGTTTCTCTGGGTAGCCCTGACACTCTTGGAACTCACTCTGTAGACCAGACTGGCCTTGAACTCAGAGATTCGCTGCCCCTGCTTCCTGAGTGCTGGGTGCACTCTGAAAGTGCCCTTGTTCTTACAGAAGACTGAGGTTCACTTCCCAGTACCCACATAACAGCTCACAACCATCCTTTACTCCAGTTCCTGGGGATTTCATGCCCCCTGCTGATCTCTATGGGCCCCAGGCTTGCATGAGGTATACAGACACACATGCAAACACAACACTGATATAAGTAAAATAAATTTGAAAAAGGCACATGGATGGATCTCTTGAGTTTGAGGCCAGCCTTGGCTACATAGTAAGACTTTTTTGTTTTTTTTTTTTTTTGAGACAGGGTTTCTCTGTAACAGCCCTGGCTGTCCTGGAATTCACTCTGTAGACCAGGCTAGCCTTGAACTCACAGAGATCCACCTGCCTCTGCCTGGGATTAAAGGCGTGCGCCATCCACATAGTAAGACTTTGCAAAACAAACACACTCACAAAAAAAACATGTGTTTTATTGTGCAGCATGGTGCCTAAGTCCTCTCTGTGGTAGTTATGATCCGATCTACGAAGTAGAGGAAATTATCAAGGATGTGAGCTTTAAATTGGACCGCACTCAAGGACAAATGTTAAAGTTAATAATAAAAGTTCATCTTGAAAGTGTGAAAGATGTAGTATGCAAGATTTATACAATGACTGCTGCTTAATGATCAGAAGATCAATGTATCGCTATGATGTATTTTTAAAGAATGATTTGGCATTGGTAAAACTCAATCCTTTTGCCATGCTGTTACGCCCCTCCAAACAATAATTTCCTTTTTTTGTTTGTTTTTTCGAAACAGGGTTTCTTCTTGGTAGTCCTGGCTGTCTTGAAACTTGCTTTGTAGACTAGACTGTTTTTGCCTCTGCCTCCCAAGTACTGGTTCCCAAGTACTGGTGTTAAAGGCGAGTGTTACCATCACCTGGCTAATCTCCATTTCATGAACAAAGGCATCTTTTTCAAAGGTGACAATCCTTGGGCAGCGTCTATTTGTAGTGCTAGGGAACCTAGAGCCTTGTACCCAATAGACAAGCACTTCTCTGTCCTACTTCTTTAGTTTATTTTAACACAAATTCTTAGATTACCCAGGTTGTTCTTCATTACTAGCTCCTTGTCTTTGTCTAAGTACCTAGGATCACGGTATGTACCATACTTTGGTTGTTTAGTGTGTTTAACAATTACTATCTGGGTTTGATAGAAGATTTGCAAGTTAGAAAAGTTTATTACAAGAACTAATATCTAATATAGGGGCTGCAGAGATGGCTTAGCAGTTAAGAACACTGACTGTTCTTCCAAAGGACCCAGGTTCAAATCCTAGCACCCACATGGCAGTTCACAGCTGTCTGTAATTGCCGGGCATGGTGACACACCTTTAATCCCAGCACTCAGGAGGCAGAGACAGGCGGATCTCTGAGTTCAAGGCCAGCCTGGTCTACAAAGTGAGTCCAGGACAGCCAGAGCTACAGAGAAACCCTGTCTCAAAAAACAACAAAAAAAACTAATATATCTTTGTGATTGTTAACATGCTATAGCTCGTTCTGGGATCTATAGTTGGTTCTGGGATCTTCTAATGTGGTCTTTGGGAAACAGTGAGCCAGGAGCTGTAGTTTCCTTACTTGTAAACTGCAGAAACTGTAGCCTCGGCATTCTTACACCACTGAGCCACCCAGCCAATCCTTGTTTCTGAATCTTGTCTTTTTGTATTTTATCATATCTTTCTTTTTTTTTTTTTGGTTTTTCGAGACAGGGTTTCTCTGAATATCTCTGGCTGTCCTGGACTCGCTTTGTAGACCAGGCTGGCCTCGAACTCACAAAGATCCGCCTGCCTCTGCCTCCCAAGTGCTGGGATTAAAGGCGTGCGCCACCACCGCCCGGCTATATCTTGTTTCTTTAATAGAGTTTTGTTTTGTTCTCACAACTACTCTGGTACCACAATTTGTGTTGATGTCCTCTAGAAGAATAGAACCAATAGAAAAAACCCCCACAATATATGTGTGTATAAATAGGTCTAGTGGCACTATTGGTTAGTACAAGGTATATGTGTGTGTAAGTGAAATTTTAAATTAGGTTATGAAATGTTGGAATATTCCAACAGTTGTCTCAGCTATTGCCCTCTGTCCTCTACACATGTACATATGTGAACACATAACACAAGAAAAGAGTACAGAGCTGCATGAAACTTGTGATTATCTTAATATACATGTGAAAAGTTAAGAATCTTTAGAGAAGAATAGAGTATCTTAGAAGAAACACTCTCCAGCGTGATGAGCTAACTGTAGGCTGTGTACTATGCTCAAGCTTTACAGCTTTTGTGAACTGTTGTCACTCATACTGGGGTTGGCTTTGGTGTAGAGCTATCTCCTTCCTGCAAGTAATCTTAATGAGACTCAGGTTCATCAAACTGGACTTTGATGGTATCCGTACTTTAGTCTGTCATGAACTCCCTATCTGGGATGAGTAGACATGTTATATCTCCCATGAGTTTTGTCACACAATATACTGGCACACATGTGGCCACAGACCTAACACATACACACACTCACACACAAATAATGCAAAATGTAAAACCCAGACAGATTACGTACAAAAATATGCAGTGATACTGAAGGTAAATAGCATGATGAAAGGGATTGGTGAGAGGGCTTGAAGGGAAAAGGTGCTTACTGCTGATGACTGATAACCTGAGTCTACTCCCAGTACCCACATAGTGAAAGAGAACTAAGTGTCCTCTTCCATATGAATATAGGAACATGAAGTTATTGTCTAGTGGCTGATACTCTGTTGTAAAAACCATCTCTGTTCCCTCAAGACCACTTAAAATGTGCATAAATTGTCCAAGAGCTTCTCGTGCAAAAGCTTTTCCTATTTTCTCATGTTACGTACCAGTACCATTATAACAAAAATTGTTTGTCTCTTCTCATGGACTTAGAACTCTATATGCAGCTGCACATAACGTTCTGGGGAATGAACTAACTCTTTATAATCTCAGCATGCTTACCAAGGCATCCTTAGAATTAGATGGAAGAAGCCAGGGCTCTCTAGCATAGTCTACCTGCTGGAGAAATGTCCTAGCCTTCAGTCTCTTGTAAGATGCTACTATGCCAGGAGAGATCACTGCTTACCAATTAGCTACCTTGTAAGCTCTTTAGAATAGCAATAGTAACAGACCTTAACTGTTATTGTCACCATTGTGACAATGTTGGTTAGTGTCACATTGTTGCCTGCCATTCCTTAGCACTGTATGGTTTGAGCAGTAAGTCTC
Organism: Lophiomys imhausi; assembly: GCA_907164525.1. Classification (NCBI taxonomy): domain Eukaryota; kingdom Metazoa; phylum Chordata; class Mammalia; order Rodentia; family Muridae; genus Lophiomys; species Lophiomys imhausi. The sequence goes on from CAJQZJ010009141.1 coordinate 6,579,375, forward strand.
CCCACATTCACATTTATTACCACATTGTTTCTATCCAAGAATTGTCCCTTTAGGCTAAAAGATCTCTTTTTTTTTTTTTTAATTTATTTTTTAACAGACAATAGTCTTTCTGCATGTATGCCTGCAGGCCAGAAGAGGGCACCAGATCTCATAGATGGCTATGAGCCACCATGTGGTTGCTGGGGATTGAACTCAGGACCTCTGGAAGAGCAGCCAGTGCTATTAACCTCTGAGCCATCTCTCCAGCCTAGGCCTTTCTCTGTCATTCTCTTTTGCAGGTTTTGAGAGCTCCTACTTGCCTCTGTCTCCTGAGTGCTGGGATATAGGTGTGCGTCATCATGCCTGGCATCTCTTGCCTTCTAGATGTTCAAAATGTAAATAAAAATCACTTGTCTCTGCAGAGTAAGGAAAAAAATGCTCAGTCTTGCCAAGACACCCACATACCTAGTAATCAGAATCAAGGATACATTTCACTTCTCAATATACATAACACTGAACTGTTGAAGAAAAAGGATTCTATATAATTGTCATACATGAGTCACTGATGGCCATTTTAAGTAGAAGACATAATGGTCTCATCAACTTCTGTCCAGCAGTAGATAGACCTTTATCTTGACCCAGATAATCTTTTAAAATTTGTGTCCTGTGACTTAAACCAATTAAAAAAATCCTCCATGTTTCTTTTTTTAAGAAAGGTTTTGTGTTTTTATTTATGTGTATGTATATCTGTGTGTTTATAATGCACATGTGCATGTGTGTGTTCTTGGAGGCCACAAGATCATGTTGAATTCCCAGGAGCAGTTTTAAGTTACAGGCAGTTTTAAGTCACCTGATGTAGTTTTGGGAACAGAACTCATAGTTTGCAAGTGCCAAAAGCATTCTGTACTGCATTTCTTAGTTTGAATTTTCTCAAGTTGTTTTGTTATTGTTGTGAAGGAAAAGTTGTTTAGCACACTTGTACACACACACACACACACACACACACACACACACACAATCACGAAATCTGCAAGGGCAGGCACATACACCATCATAGCCATTGTTGGTCTTACTGCCATTTGTCTTACTGTTCTCATTGCTTTACAATCATCAAGTTCCAACTGTCTAAGAAAGAAGTACTTCTACCTCAGATGCTAAGAGCTACACCCACTATAGTGAGGAAGCACTTAGGATACCCAAAGTTCATATTCCAGAATGTCATCCTGTTCCAGGTGCTCACCACCCCACCTCAGATAATCTCATCCCAGCCTAAAAGTTCCTTTTGTAGGTAACTTCCTGAATTAGAGATGACTTCATCCCTTAGTCAGAAATGATGTTACTTGGATAATCCTTTTGTTACTGCCCAGCCTGCTGCTTCTTGTAGTATTCTAAATGAATCTATGTTCTCTCTAAGAAAAATAAAAAAGGAAGAACAGAATAAAACAAAAACCAAATGACTTCATCCCAGATATTGAAACCTTCAGTCCAGCTACACCCATGGACTATGTCAAAGGTGTACAAGGCAATGGGCATTAATTGGCATTTGTTGCTTTGTTTTCGTGTCTGTTTTTAGGGATTCTGTTGTGTTTCTGAGCCTGCTGTGTACTTAGTGCATGATGATGGTTGACTCTTTGCACTCTAACAATGCATACATCCCTACAATACTATGCTTAAAAAAGTGATTAACTATTGACTGGATATATCCCCCAAATTCATATGTTGAAATCTAATTTCTAATGAGATGATATTTTGAAAATGGAGTATTCAGGTGATTAGCCCTTAGAAAAGAGGGCATAGGGAGCTCCTTTGCCCATTCTACCATGTGAGGACACAGTAAAAATTGACTGTAAACCAGGATGTAAGTAGATTGTCAAATTGCCTGACACCATACTCTCAGCCCTCCAGAGCTGTAATAAGTGGATTTCTAGCATCTATATGCTATCCATGGCTTTTTTTGCTATTGTAAGAACCCAAATGGACAAAAAATATATAATGCTGTTTTGTTTGTGTCGTTCTAAAAATCAGTGTTTATTATTGTTTTTCCTAGGAAGCACTTGATTCATATCAACCTCTTCATCCACTAAAGAGTATCACCCACTCCTATCTCCTCTCTAACACATTTTACTATTACTTCCTACCTTGAATCTCTAACCATATCTTCTTAGTTATACAAGAGAAACAATATATATATGTATATATGTGTGTGTGCATATATATGTACACATATTTATTTTACTATTAAGTATCAAAGATACCTTTGACATCTATAGGATATCTTGAGCATACATGGCGTTGGCGTGCCGGTCATGACTCTTGGAGACTGATATTTATCTCCATACCTAAATTCTTAAGCCATTTAGTTCTAGGCAACAGTATATAAAAGGGAAAAGCACAAAGGATTTGACTTTGGGGCCTCTGGACTCAAGGCCTGATACCTTACCAGCTGAGCCACAGGACCTCTTGGCCTTCTCGTAGCTGAAACCTGTCCTTAACAGCTTAACAGCAGGTGGTCCTAATCAGCTTAGTGAAACTGCAACCCTGTTAACAAAGATATTTATTAATAACTATAAGCTGTTATATTAGGCCAGCAGGGCAGCCTCCAGGGCCTGGTGGGAGGCCTGTGGCCAGAAGCCTGTAGGCCTGCCTCAGCTAGAGGCCTGTAGGGCCTTTCAACCAGAAACTTCAACCTTGTTAACAATGATATTTTAATAACTATAAATTGTTATATTAGGCAGGCCAGTGGAACAGCCGGCGACAGCCTGGCAGGGCAGCCACTGGGGTTTGGTGGGAGGCCTGTGGCTGGCCTGGCTTGCCTTGGCTGGGTGCCTGAAACCCATGGCAGCCTTTTTCCCAATAGTTAAATACACCAAGACCTTTTAGTGTTCCAATGCTTCATCCTTAGGTGGTCAGACTCTCAATTAGCTCACTGAAATTAAGCTCAGATCACCTAATGCCAACCAGCCATGTGGCTTGCTGTACCTTCCAGAGTTCTGCTTCAGTGTCTCCTGGCAGAAAGAGCTTCCTCTGTAAAACCCAGGGTTCCTTTCTTTGTCTCAGAAAGTCCCGCCTTCCTATACTTTTTCTGCCCAAGTAATTGGCCATCAGTGACTTGTATTAAACAATCAGAGAATGCCGCCGAAAGGGTGGTAGCCAGATCTCTGAGCACTGAAATCAGCCTCTGAGACCTTCTTCCAACAGCTAAGCCTGGTGGGGAAGTTCTCAGTGCAAGAGATAACAGCTGTGACTTTTTGTTGTTAACAAAAAGAGGACAGAGAATCCTCAGCTCCTAGACTTCTCAAGGTAGAAACTACTAATTTCTAGAATGTTGCTGTGCGTTCTAGCTCTAGAGCTGGCTGGCTGATGAGTGGTTACTTGGCCTGAGAAACATGCTGCTTTCTCTGCATAATGCTTCCTGCTGTGCAACAACAGCCTGTGTAAGTCGTTTCAACCTGGAAGAAAAATTCTTGACTCTTTTGGGAAAAGCAGCAGCCATAACCTGACTGACTCAGGGCTTGGGACGTATTGATCCTCTATGAGCCAATGGGAAGAGGAAAGGAAGATGAAAATTCTCTTTCATTCACATATGCACATTCATTCGACAATGAGGACAAGGAGTCCTCCCATGCATGCACATTCACTCAAACATAGATAAAATACATAAAACATACATATATAGACATATTTACAAGTTATGGATGAAGCGAGTTCCAGCAGGCTTCTTCACCTTTGTTGTCTTTTCCATAGCTTAAATAGCTCTAAGACAAAGTCTTCTATGTCAGAATTTTAACTTTTTAAGGTTAATTAAAAAGTTAATTCTGACATTTGTTTCAGGTCTTATCTGTATGTTATTGTCTCTGACAATTAAGTTCAATATTCCCTTCAACAATGTAACAATGTAACTGCTTGGTGGAACACCATGACTTAAGAAATGTACTGAGGGACTGGAGAGTGGTGGGTGCTCTTGCAAAGGACCCAAATTTATTCCTAGTACCCATGTCAGGTGGCTCACAACTGCCTGCACACCATTTCCATGGGATCTGATATCTCTGGTCCCACAGGCACATGCACTCATATGCACATGCACATACATAGGCACACACACTAACAATAATTAAAAATAAAATCTTTAAAATATGTACTGGTATATTATTGGCAAATTTCCATTTTTAGTTCATAAGCATGCTATGATGTTGCTATCAATGGCCAGAAATTTCAAGTTCATTTTATTTGTTAAGCCATGCAAACAGGAAATTAGTTATGGACAAGCCTAAGGAGATTCCTTATACCTTATTGTATTCCTACTTTTTACTCATAATGCTTTCTATGTTGTTGAAAGCAATTTATATTCTACTCTGTAAAAGTCTCCATTATACCTCCACAGTGTCCTTTAAAAAGTGACAAGCCATCAGATGACATACGCATTTTCCCCTATACATTTTATGGTGTCTTGACACACAGCGCCTTGCTGACTAAGGAGAGACTGCTCTACTTTCTCTGTGTTAGCTGATTTACAGTTCTAAATGACTTAACATGTGCAGCTGCAGGCCAACACCTGTCTTGAGTCTATAGACCTACCCGCCTCTTACACCTCACAAGTCCTCTGGACTTTAAAGCCAGGAAGCAGCAATAGTGGTCAATTCTATATCCTAGTTTCTATAGAAATTGTTCAAACTAGTGAATTCTAAGTTTACTGGATGAGCTCACCACCACCTTCAGTCACCATTTTGTCTGTTCCTGCAGGAACCACAACAAGATGCTGGTTGTTTTCACTTCATTGCCTCTTACTTCTGACTTGGGTATTCCCCATTGAGATTCATCATTGTGTGCTATGCCTCCTGATTGTTGGACACTGTGAGTAAACAGTACTTCCTTCTTGATAGTCATTTCTTTTAAAATGTATTTTCTTTTTTTTTTTTTTTGTTTTTTTCGAGACAGGGTTTCTCTGAATATCTCTGGCTGTCCTGGACTCGCTTTGTAGACCAGGCTGGCCTCGAACTCACAAAGATCCACCTGCCTCTGCCTCCCAAGTGCTGGGATTAAAGGCGTGCGCCACCACCGCCCGGCTTTAAAATGTATTTTCTAAGCTGTATTTTTATATATGTGTGTATGTCTGTGTGAGTGTATGTCACATGTGTGTGGTTGCCCATGGAGGCCAGAAGACGTCTGATCCTCTGGAGCTGGAGTTAGAGACAACTGTGAGCCACCCAACATGGGTGTGAGGAACTGAACTCAGGGCCTTAAGAAGAGCAGTAGCATGCTTAACCACAGAGCCAGCTCTCCAGCTGATGATCGTCATTTCTGTGTCTGCATATGTGACCATACATGACTAGTTTCTTTATATACTTTAATACAAGTACTTTAAAATAGATTGATTAATTGCTTAGATATTTTTTTTTTTTTTTTAAGATTATTTATTTATTGTGTATACAGTGTTCTGCCGGCATGTACACATTCACTCCAGAAGAGGGCACCAGATCTCAATGTAGATGGTTGTGAGCCACCATGTGGTTGCTGGGAATTGAACTCAGGACCTTTGGAAGAACAGCCAGTGTTCTTAACCTCTGAGCCATCTCTCCAGCCCTGCTTAGATATTTTATGAAGGACTCTTTTTTTTTAAATTTGTGTTTCTTGAGAAAAAGTTTTGCTTTTTAGCCTTATTTGGCCTGTAACTTATTGTATAAATCAAGCTGGCCTTGAACGTGTGAGAATCCTCCTGTCTCTGTTTCTTGAGTGCTGAGATTTCAGGTGTATGCCATCAGGCCTGGCAATAGGGGCACATTTGGTTTTTTCCTTTACAGTATTCATTTCTTTTTCTTCTTTGCTTACTTTCTATGTTCTCTGTCATGCTGAATAAAAGTAATGAATGTTTGGTTTGTTCCTAATTTTATGGGTAGTTAAGAAATGTTTTATCAAAACATTTTTTGGGGGGCTGGAGAGATGACTGAGTCATTAATAACATAGGCAGCAATTCCAGATTTAGGGATCTATATGGAATAGGAGGCTGAAGGACTGTAAGAGCCAGAGTTAGTTCTTGGAGGACTCCAGGGAAACAGTGTCTCCCTGACACAGCAGCCCTGGTGCATATATGAACCCACAGAGACTGTGGCAGCATGGATATGGCCTGCTCAGGTTCAGGCAAGACGATGCCGCAGAACTGAGATGGGGAGGTGGACCGAGCACCCCACCTCTAGCCACGAAGCTGTTGGCAGTTGATGCCTGTTACCAAAGAGAGTCAGTTTTCTCCAGTGGAGTGTGTCACTGAGTATATCAAACCACACATGGGTGGCCAGTTTGGCAAAGTGAACTCCATGGTTTTATTTGTGGACTTTCTGTTTTGTTTTGGCAATTTGTATTATTGGCCTTTTTGGCTTATTTTGATTTTTGGATACAGGGTTTCTCTGTATAATCACCCTGGCTGTCCTGAACTCACTTTGTAGACCAGGCTGGCCTCGAACTCACAGAGATACTCCTGCCTCTGCCTCCCAAGTGCTGGGACTAAAGGCGTTCGCTACCACCCCTCCAACCCCCCACCCCCGGCCCGTTTTGCCTCTTTTTGTTGTTTTTTTGAAAGGACAGAGAGTTGGATTGGTATGGAGGTAGGGAGATCTGGAAGGAGTTGGGGAGAGGAAGAAACCCTTTCGAGACAGGGTTTCTCTGTGTAGCCCTGGCTGTCCTGGACTCACTTTGTAGACCAGGCTGGCCTCGAACTCACAAAGATCCGCCTGCCTCTGCCTCCCAAGTGCTGGGATTAAAGGCGTGCGCCACCACCGCCCGGCCATTAAACATTTTTTAACAGGCAGTTTTAGTTCACTTAATTCATGATTCTATCCAAGCTGAGGTTCACTTTCCTTGTCACTATGGAGGGCTTCGTTGAAACAACTTTGACCTGAGTCACGGACCTGGGAATTGGAACTTGGGTTCTAAAACAAGGTCTGATATTGATTAGTTCACCAAGTCATGCATTTCTTCCTCATTCCTGAAAAATAAAGCAGGCTTGTCCTATACCTTAAAATTCCTTCTGCCTCTACTGAGCCATAACACTTTGAATTCTACAAAGAACTAGGTAGGGTTAAGCAGAAGCCTCAGGAGAGAGAGAGGAACACAGTAGAGAATCACTGAATTAATGTAATCTAAAATAACATGTGAGTTAAGCAATAAAATAACTATTTTTTTTGTCCTGTCTAAAACAATAAGATTTGAGATGGGGGCTGGCAAGATGGCTCAACAGGTAAAGAAAGGTACTGGTTACCAACTTAATGAATTAAACTAAGTTCCAGGATTCACATGGTGGAAGGAGAGAGTGGACTCCTGTGTGCTGTCTTCTAACCTTCACTTTAGTGTTATTACACTTGTGGACTCTGAAGCACACACACACACACACACACACACACACACACACACACACACACGTGCATGCGCGCACTCACACCACATGCACTAAATAAAAAAATAACAAAATGCAATAAAAATAAGAAGATGAGATCACTCAAATTCCAAGATTGTAAAACCAAACTTTTCTGACCTTCATTTAAATTAACTGAGTGTGTTAATTATTTACCTAGTTAATGTGTACTTTGAAAGTCATTGATTAGACTGAATCAAGATTGAATCATGTTACACAATGAGTAAATGTTGGCGAACTCATATGAAGTGAAAGTCTTTCACAAAGAGGAGGATGCAAAACAGAAGGGACACAGGTCGTATGCTCTACTACCTATGGTTTGTGTGTTTTTGGCCAAAGCACTGACTCTCCAAGGTTCAGCTTCCTCCAACTTCAAAATGGGTAAGAGAACTTCCTTGAGAGAATCCCAAGGGATATGATGGGTGTGAGAGGTGCCTATAAGTTGATAGACACCCCAGTAAAATGAGTGATAAAACATTGTGTGTTGGGCGTCTTAACAAAACTTAATTTGTCTGTACTGTAGTTCAGAAGTGTCATGTTAATTCATTATTATTCATATATTTGGTTGTGAGTCTAGCCAATAATGGCTGAGCCATCTCTCTAGCCCTCATTTTTATTCATAACAGCCAAGATATAGAAGCAGAAGATGGAGATATGGCTCAGTGGTTAAGAGTGCATACTGTTCTTGTAGAGACCTGGAGTTTGGTTCCCAGTGCCCATGACAGGTGGCTTAGCACCCCCTGGAAATTCTAGTGCCAAGAGACCTTCTAGGCTCTGCAGGCTCTTACACACACACAGAAAAATAAATGTTAAAGATAAATATCCATCAACGGATGAATGGATAAAGATATTGTAGTGTGTATGTATACAGTGTGACATGCAGCCTTTTTTGGCACAATATGGATGAGCCTGACACACATGTTGAGTGAAAGGACCAAAACACAGAAACAAAAGTACCTCATGTGCTGAAGCTAAAAAAAGTTAATCAAGCAAACAAAAGCAGTAGAACCAATTGTCTGTCCAGGGGAGGGGAGGAGGAAGTAGGAAGAACTGGGGTCATATGCTTCAGTTTTCAATTAGATAAGATTTACAGTGATTTCATGCAATACATAAGGGAAGTAGCTAGTATTTACTGATATGGTACTGTATATTTAAAACTTGTTACAGACTTCATGTGTGTGTTGTATGTGAGTAGAATGAACCCAAGGCCTAGTGCATACTGGATAAACTATCACTGAGCTGTATTCTTATTCCAGAGTTTAGCACCTGGGTATGGAATAATAATAATAATAAATAGGGTTGTGGAAATGGCTCAGTGGTTAAGATCACTGGCTGCTCTTTCAAAGGACCTGGGTTCAAATCCCAGCACCCACATGGCAGTTTGAAATTGTAATGGTTGGGTGTGGTGTTGCACTTTTTTAATCCCAACACTTGGGAGGCAGAGGCAGGAGGATCTCTGAGTCCAAGGCCAGCTTTGTCTACAGAGTGAGTGAGTTCCAGGATAGCCAGGGCTACGCGGAGAAACTCTGTCTTCAAAAAAAAAAAAAAAAAAAAAAACTCATTGCAGAGGGGAGAAAGAACAGATTTAGGCTCACCCTTCCATAATCCCAGGAAGCGCAGCTTTGCTGTAATCTTTATGTTTTTCCTCCCGGCCCCAAGCTCCCAGAAATAAGACTCAGACTCAAAATATATTTACAAATACCTAGGACATATAGCTAGGCTCATTCCCTGATTAGCGTGTAACTTAATTAACCTATTTATTCTAGTTTAAGTTCTGCCATATGGTTGATTACCTCTGTTCAGGTATCAGGCTTTTGTCCTCCTCCATTTTCCTGGCAAGTCTCCTGAATCTGGCACTTTCCCAGAATCCTTTCTGTCTACTGATGTACCACCTCCTATTCTAACTTTTTTTTTTTTTTAAAGATTTATTTATTATGTATACAGTGTTCTGTCTGCAGGTACATCTGCAGGCCAGAAGAGGGCACCAGATTTCATTATGGATGGTTGTGAGCCACCATGTGGTTGCTGGGAATTGAACTCATGACCTCTGGAAGAGCAGCCAGTGCTCTTAACCGCTAAGCCATCTCTCCAGCCCATTTTTTTTTTTTTTTTTTTTTTTTTTTGGTTTTTCAAGACAGGGTTTCTCTGTGTAACAGCCCTGGCTGTACTGGACTCGCCTTGTAGACCAGGCTGGCCTCGAACTCACAGAGATCTGCCTGCCTCTGTCTCCCAAGTGCTGGGACTAAAGGTGTGCGCCACCACCGCCCAGCTTCTAACTTTTCATAATAGGTCATAATAGGTTTTTATCGACAGCTGCTACATCCAAACAATACATTAGATATTCCTTCCATATCTTGGTTGAAAGAAAAAGTAACTGGTTAATATGTGCGTATGAGTGAGTACATACCAAGTGTGTGTTTCTGGGTCTTGGTTAGCTCACTCAGGATGATCTTTTCTAGTTCCATCCATTTGCCTGCAAATTTCTTGACGCTCTTGTTTTTAATAGCTGAATAGTATTCTATTGTGTAAATGTATCACAGTTTCTTTATCCATTCTTTGGTTGAGGGGCATCTGGGTTATTTCCAGTTTCTGACTATTATGAATAAAACTACTATGAACATAGTTGAGCAAATGTCCTTGTGGTTTGGTGAAACATATTTTGGGAATATACCCAGGACTGGTCTTGAGGTAGAACTATTCTCAGTTTTCTGAGAAAGTGCTAGATTGATTTCCAAGTGATTGTACAAGTTTGCACTTCCACTAGCAAATGGAGTATTCCCTTTGCTCCACATCCTTGCCAGCATGTGCTGTCACTTGAGTTTTTGGGAGTGATTCTAGCTGAGACTCCTAGCAATAGGGAATACTGAGACTGAAGTGACCACATCTGGTAGTTGGGCAGGACTTCCAGTGGAGGAAGGGGGGGGGACGACACACCAATCCACCTCCAAAACCTGAAGCCCAGAATTTGTCCTGGCTGCAATATATGCAGGAATAAAAGATGGAACAGAGATTGAGGGAATGGCCAACCAATGACTGGCCCAACTTGAGACCCACCTCATAGGGGAGACCCAACCCCTGACACTAGTAATGATACTCCGCTATCCTTGCTGACAGAAACCTAACATAACTGTCATTTGAGAGGCTTCATACAACAGATAATGGAAACACATGCAGAGAGCCACACTCAAAGATTAAGTGGAACTCATGGAGTCTTGTCTAAGAGTTATGGGAATGAATGAGGGAGCTGTGGTGTCAAGGACACCACAAGAAGACCTACATAGCCAGTTAACCTGGGCCCAGGGGGGCTCATAGAGATTGAACCACCAACCAAAGAACATGCATGGACTGGTCCTAGACCCACACTACACATATGAAACTGATGGGCTGCTTGGTCCTCAAATGGATCCCCTAACAATTGGGGCAGGGTCTATCTCTGGCTTGAACTCTTCTACCTCCCTCAGGATCCCATTATCCTAGTAGAACTGCCTTGTCTTGCCTCAGTGAAAGAAGGCATGTAGTTCTGATAGGATTTGATGTGTCAGAGTGAGTTGGTACTGGGTGGGGAGGAGTATGGGGGAATTGGGTGGGAGGGTGGCACTGGGAGGAGAGGAGGGAGTGGGGTTACGACTGGGATGTAAAATAAATAATGAAAAAAGAAAGAAAAAAATAACTGGTATAAAGTGGTGTATTATGTCACTTTGACTATAGCAATCATTTAAATATGCACATCAGAGTTAAATATGCATATACTATTAAATCATTAAATATGCATATACTATTAAATAATTAAATATGCATATCGCTGATTAACATAAAATTAAAAAACAAGTAAAAAATTAAAAACGACTGACTGTGCTGGTTAATTTAGGACAGAAACAGTGATAGCTTTGCAAGCCTTCCCTGAGTGAAAGCTCTGCTCTTGAGATAGTGGTCCACATCCTTCCGGTCCAGCTCACTCTGTGGTCCTCAGGGCAGTGGGTCTTCTGGGTCACTGTTCACCTTCACACAACATCCGTGTGCCACTGAATACATCTTTATCCTGGATGGTAACAGGCCAAAAAAACAATGGAAGAGGCTGTTGCTTCTGGACTGAAGGATGAGGAAGATATTCAGAGACTAGTCTTTATCACGAGCAAAGTTAGAGCAAAATGGGGCAATAGTCAGAAATTTGGTACTCTTTCCCTAAGAGAATCATCCGTTTGAACAACTACCCACATAAGAAAATACCACTGCATGAGCTAAAGAAATCAGGGGACAGACCACAGCACCTGGGCATAGCATAATAATAAGAAAAATTGCACTGAAAAGAGGAGAAAGGTGCCGGGCGGTGGTGGCGCACGCCTTTAATCCCAGCACTTGGGAGGCAGAGGCAGGCGGATCTTTGTGAGTTCGAGGCCAGCCTGGTCTACAAAGCGAGTCCAGGACAGCCAGAGATATTCAGAGAAACCCTGTCTCGAAAAACCAAAAAAAAAAAAAAAAAAAAGAAAAGAGGAGGAAGGACAGATTTGCCTTATCCCTCCTTAAACCTCACACAGCACAGCATGGAAGTGAGGCAAGTAAGTGTGCAGGAGGCTTTGCCTGGGCTCCTCAGGTGAGAGAGTTTTCCCTCCTGAGGGGATGAAAGGGAGAAACTGTATTATTGATTTAATCTCTAGAGAATACGGTCCTCTTTTTGTCAACAGTCAGTGTGGTGTATCCTGAGTTATGTCTGTGAGTGGTGACACTGCCATTCTGTTATTCTTCACTCTCTGAGGGATGAAAAGTAACATCTGCCCAAAAGAGCTATTAGGATGTTTAATGGCAAAAGGTGTATATGTTTACTGAGCTAATTACATGGCTTAGCTGGTCATTAGTCAACTCTAATGTTACTACAGCACACTAAACAAGTATCCTAATCATCGGAAAACTTTATTGAGTAAACATTACTTTACTTGTATATAATTGTATATACTACTTTATATATTAATATATATACTTTATATATTACATATATAAATACTTGTATATATTTACTTGTATACATGATTTGCCTTCAGTGCTATAAATTCTCAGTGATCATCAGTTTAAGATTGCATATGTTTGAACAGTCTTTGGATCAAATGATTTACTTCAATGGCATGTTCGAATTACCTGTAGTGTTTTTTTTGTTTTTGTTTTTTTTTTAGTTTTTTTCGAGACAGGGTTTCTCTGTGTATCTCTGGCTGTCCTGGACTTGCTTTGTAGACCAGGCTGGTCTTGAACTCACAGAGATCCGCCTGCCTCTGCCTCCCAAGTGCTGGGATTAAAGGCGTGCGCCACCACCGCCCGGCTTACCTGTAGTGTTTTAAGAAAACAAACAGTACATGGGTCCCACCTCGGGCTAGTTACAACAGATTTTCAGGGTGGAGTAGTAGAGAGTAAGAGTGAAGAACAGCTTCCATTTGCATTTTCCAGCAGGTCAGAGTCCACAAAGAAGAAAGTTAAAAGCACACCGAGCTGATTGGTCATTTTCGCTGCAGAGGCACATGTGGAAATTGCAGCTAACATTATAAAAGCTCTGAACTGTAAGCTCACAGGTGTCTTCCTAAGAAGACAAGGCTGCCAGGGATCCAGTCCTGGTCCTGGTACATGTCTGTCCTGTCTGTTTCTCGCACTCTGGAGACAGAGCTCTGGAAGAGGAAAACTCCCTCCTGGCCCCACTCCTCTCCCACTTATTGGCAGTTTCCTCCAGATAGATGTGAAGGACATCAGCAAATCTTAAAAAAGAAGTAAGTGTTTTTAACTAGGTTACAATAGAAAATTAATCTGTGCTATTATTTATCTGTTTTAGATAAATATTTGTAAAGCAAATATTCCCATAAGTTCTTATATTTAGAGTGTCATTGTCAGAAATAGTGGAATGCTATAGTGCACATAAATTCTCTTTCTCTCTGTGTGTGTGTAAGAGGCCAGAGGTTGAAGTTGAGTGTCTTTAATTGCTTCTCTATCTTATTTATTTATTCATTCATTCATTCATTTAGGACAAGGTTGGTCAGTGAACCTACAGCTCAGTGATTGGCTAGACTGGCTGACCATCAAGCCCCAGGGTCTTCTTGTCTGTGCCTTCCCAGGGCTGAGATTATTGACCCGAGAATGTCTAGCTTTTTATGTGTGTGCTGGGATTTGAAGTCCTCACATTTGCACAGCATTTTACCAGCTGAGCCATCTCCCCAGAACGAAGGGACTTGAAAAAAATGTAGATTTCTAATTATTAATAACAAAATCTTCTGAAAAGAGCTCAGCAGGTAATCTTGAAGTAAATTCAATAGCAGCTGGACATTTGTGCAGTGTGGGCTTTGCGGACTGACTGCACAGGTAATAGAAGTCCACTAAGCAGGGTTCAAATTTGGGTCTTATTTTTTTTTTTCCTAGCCATGTAATACTGAGATGAATTTGAAATTCTCTGGGCTTTAGTCTCTTTAGCTGTAAAATGAATAAATATAGCTTAAGGTGTTGGCAAGTTGTGGTGACCCACAGAGTGTTTCCCTCATCATTACCTGGCAAATGGGGAACATTCTGCCTGTGGCAGCTATAACAAACTGCATATTTTTATGTATGAAATCCAGCAACATTTGAAACCGTTTTATAGGAACAAAAAAATTACCAACAGTACAATGACACCAGTGGATCATGTACAATATGTAGGGTACATATTGATTTTTTTGCTGTTATTTGAACTTTTTTCAATTTTCCAGTTCTCAAAAGTCTACAGCCCCGTGTTCACTCTGTGTTTTGGCATGAAGCCATCTGTGGTGTTGCATGGTTTTGAAGCCATAAGGGAAGCTCTTGTTGATCTAGGAAAGGAATTTTTTGGAAGAGGCAGTTTTCCAGTATCTGAAAAAGTTAACAGAGAGAGGCCTTGGTAAGTAAGTGTGAGTACAAATGTGTGTGTGTGTGTGTGTGTGTGTGTGTGTGTGTGTGTGTGTGTGTTACGCAGATGAGACTTAATGAGCTCTTCAGGGAGCTCTGGGACATTTAGATGGTACCATGTGCCAGTACCTTGTCTGCCTCCTGACTGGTTTCTCTTTCCAATTCTGGTAGGAATCATAGTCAGCAATGGGATGAAATGGAAGGAGATCCGGCTTTCTCCATCATGACTCTGAGAAATTTTGGGATGGGCAAGAGGAGCATTGAGGACCGTGTTCAAGAGGAGTCTCGGTGCCTCATGGAGGAACTGAGGAAGACAAAAGATAGGTGTCACTTTGTGTTACTGACTAGCTTGCTCCCTTCTCTAATGTCCCAACACTACTGGGACAGCCAGATTTTACACTGAGAGCAATGCTTGGCAATGCTATGCCAGAGGAACGGTTTGGTACAGAGAGTCAAGGAAGGTTTTGTAGCTCTGTGCCTTCCGTGTTTGTACACAATGTCTGTACATAAGAGGTGGGATAAAAACTCATCAAATTCCATTTTGTGCCAGGTCCATTCCAACAATGCCTTACAGACAGAAGGACTGAGTATCATTTACCAAATTTGGCAGTGTTTCCCGATAGCACAACTGTGGGTTAACTGTTCTAGAACATTTGACTAGGAAATGTTTGAGAGAGGACATTACAGAAGTGACCTGCTACTTCACGGAACAGGAAACCGTGCACGCTTTCACTTAATTGTTCTGGTTTGTAGCTTCAGCCTCCCTGATAGATATGTCTGGGGTTCTTTAAAGGCCCATGTCTTCAGTGTTTGCAACAACGGTGTACATCCATGGTTTCTAGTCCCTAGGTATCATTAATGCCCTCTTAGTGCTTGTGATTTTCTTCTCAGTTTTTCATTATTTAAAGATGTCAACTGGGGGGCTGGAGAGGTGGCTCAGAGGTTAAGAGCACTGGCTGTTCTTCCCAAGGTCCTGAGTTCAATTCCCAGCAACCACATGGTGGCTCACAGCCATCTACATTGAGATCTGCCCGGGCATATATGTAGAGCAAATACTGTATACATAATAAATAAATAAATAAATAAATAAATAAATAAATAAATAAATAAATAAATAAATGAAAAAAAAAGATGTCAACTGGAGTTATTTAATGTTACTGTGCACTTTATTATTTACGTTTTTTAAGAGTTGTCTACATTACAAAAAGGAAGTTTTAAATTGATTTATTGAACTAAGTCTCAGATATTGGTTTAACTTCAATTTCCATAATTGTAAATTGGTTCTATTTCAGTTCTTCTTATGTTGTCCTCTATCTTTATTTTTGTACTAATTGTGAGTTTATATATATGTATATATATATGTATGTGTATCTATATCTATCTATCTATCTATCTATCCATCCATCCCTATCTATCTATCTATCTATCTATCTATCTATCCATCCATCCATCCATGAGTGCTCTCTCTTCATGCACACCAGGAGAGGGAATTAAATCCCATTATAGATGGTTGTGAGCCACCATGTGGTTGCTGGGAATTGAACTCAGGACCTCTGTAAGAGCAGCCAGTGCTCCTAACTGCTGAGCCCTGCTAACTTCAGCTCTTAATTATGAGTTTTATTTTCTATATTTTATGAGGCTCTGACATCTTGGGATGCGTCTCCCAAGGTTAGCTAATTGATAACAACAGCAAATACTTTTCCCAAAGCATGCTTTTGGCATACAAACCAGCTTATCTATGGCCCTCAACCACCCCCTTTAGTAAATACCCATGTACCAAGTCCATATTCTTGCTGTAAATCCATCCAGGACCAGGTGTGGGACAGTTAGCTACCCCTCACACCCATACCCATGGCTCAGAGGTTTCTGCAAACTTTGCAATCCTAAACTTAGAAAGTCTGCCTTTTCTGTCTCAGTAATCCCTTTGCTTACAAACTCCAACAAGGGCCTTGCTTTCTGCTTTCCCTTTGTCATCCGCTTCCCGGCCCATCCCATGGGAACTGTCCTTGTCCGTTCTAGGAGAGTTTGTTGAAGGGCAACCTGATTGATTAGTGAAGCTCACTATATCTGAATTGAAAATAAAATTCTACCTTAGGTTTGGAACCGTTGGATTTTGAGCTAGAATATAGATGGCAATTTTTCACTTGCCCTCCACTCTTGGCTCCACTCATCTGTGATGCAGTTGTCACAGTAAATAGGATTTTCAGCTTGGATTCCAAATGACCTTGATATTTACATGTCTCTTCAAAATGAGGTGGAAAACAGGAATGAGAATCAGACTTCCACTGTGAACCCTATAAATCAAATTAGTAATTTCAATGATTATCGATTTCTCTCCTGGGCTAAAATTAAAAAAAATTCTGAACATTCAGTGTCATGGTGTGTTGTAACAGAAACAGGGCCTGGCTTAGGTTTTGTTTTTTTTTGTTTTGTTTCGAGACAGCGTTTCTCTGTTTAGCAAGCCCTGGCTGTCCTGGACTCACTTTAAAGACCAAGCTGGTCTTGAACTCACAGAGATTGGCCTGCCTCTGCCTCCCGAGTGCTGGGATTAGAGGTGTGTGCCATCACGCCCGGCTGGGCCCTGCCTGGCTTAGGGATATTTAGCTAGTAAACAGGCTAAATCTCCTATCACTTGTGCACAGATATCTTTAAAAACTAACAAGCAAGAATTGTACATGTGTATGGCATCCAGCAAGGAATTTGACATATGGTGACGAGCATCTCATCTGCTTAGACATTTATCAGAATCACCCCTTCTAGTTCTTCATAGACTATGTAATGAGCTGATGTAAGCTGCGGCTTCTGTGCTGTGCTGTGGAGCACCACAATTTATCCTTCCTATGTCACTGTGCTTGTTGTCTATTACCCAGCCTCTCCATTCTTCCTAAATACCCCTTTACCCTCTCATAAACACTAGTCCACTTTGCTTTTTATAAGATGAACTTGTTCTTTTTTTTTTTTTTTTTTTTTTTTTTTTTTCCTGTATGAATGAGAAGATTGTTTTTTTTTTTTTTTTTTTTTTTTTTTTTTTAGTTTCCAGTATGAATGAGAAGATTGGTTTTTTTTTTTTTTGTGTCTGGCTTGTTTCACTCAACATAATTTCCCCCAAATATATCTGTTGTATATAGGACAGGATTTCATTCTTAAGACAATAATATTTGAGTGTGGGTACAGACCTCAGTTACTGTACCTGTTGGCCCTGCTGCTGGTTCCATTTTTTTCCTGTTGTGAGCAGTATGCACATTTTTTGACTTATCATCCTTAATTATAGCTGATGTACATTTGTAGAGTTTTCATATTAAAATTTATTCATAATTTCATTAGAACAGTTTGGCTGAAAATTGCCCACAAAACATTCCCTCTGATTTAACTTGTTTTTCTGTAAAGTAATGGCATGGACGAAAATGATGCTCAAATTAAAAACTTCATAGAGGTTGGAGAGATGGCTCAGTGGTTAATTAATTGCATTGGCTGCCCTTGCAGAACACCTACCCAGGTTTGGTTCCTAGCACACACACATGATGGTTTTTGACTATCTGTAGCTGCAGTTCTAGGGTATCTGATTCCCCCTTATTACCTCTGTTGGAACCAGGAATGCACATAGTGCGCATACATAGTTGCAAACAAAGCACTTATACACATAAAATAAATCGTAAAAAAAAAAAAATTAGTAGTGTTGATGGTTTTGTCATATAATAGCACAGACCTCCAGTAGAGGGAGAACTTTACCAAACAAATATGGGATCTGGCTGGTGAGAGTGAACTTCATTTCCAGAACAGGAAATTCTTGTTAAGTTTTCTTTTCAACACTGAAATAAGAAATAAAGGCTACTATTTATCAATTTAACCTTTATGTTTGACCTGTATGTGACTTAAATTAGGAATTCAAATCCTAAAAAAATTTTACTTAGTAAAGGAAGCTATCTTCTAATAATGTATATTAATTTTAACCTAAAAAATGGTATTGGAGATTGAATGTAGGGTCTTGCATCTGCTAGGAAAGTATTCAACTACTGAGATATATAAAAATCTTTGATTTAACATTTTATTTTGAGATAGGGTCTCTATAAAGTTCCCAGGATTACCTCAAACTCATTGTAGCCCAGGTTGGCTGAGAACTTACAATCCTCCTGCTTCAGCTTCTGGAGTAGCTAGGATTAGGGTGTATTTATCTTTATTAATAAATAATAATGTCATGTATTAGTAATGTTGTCATTATTAAAGATTTATTTGTTTATGTATATGGGTGTTTTGTCTGTATGTATGTCTGTACACCAGAATAGGGGAATTTGGTCCATGCAACTACAGTTATAAATGGTTGTGAGCTGCAGTGTGGGTGCTGGGATTTGAACCCAGGTCTTTTGGAAGAGTAGTCAGTACTCTCAACTGCTGAGCCATTTCCCCAGCAACCCCAAATAATGTTTTTTTTTTTTTTGCCTTTTTTTTTTTTTTTGGTTTTTCGAGACAAGGTTTCTCTGTGTAGCCCTGGCTGTCCTGGACTCACTTTATAGACCAGGCTGGCCTCGAACTCACAAAGATCCACCTGCCTCTGCCTCCCAAGTGCTGGGATTAAAGGTGTGTGCCACCACCGCCCGGCTTTTTTTTGCCTTTTTTATATTTGTCCCACATAGTATCTGTATTTCCTATAGTGTTTCTCTTTTTGCTTTTTCTTCCCTCTGGCTCCATTTGAAATTCCTTCAACTAGTCATCTGTGTTTAAGATTTTCAGACTGTTACTTCCTTCCTTCCTATACTAATATTTAATTATCTACAAACTTTCTAGAGAGGTGTAAACTTTCAGATTGGTGAGGAACTGTCAGTCCCCCTCCTATACCTCATGAGTTTTGGGATTACAGTTGGGCACTATTTTAATACTGTTTTTAGAAGTACCTCTTTCACATCTTTCTTCTTTTGCTTGCCAAAGAAGTTACTTGGGCCCAATTTGTAAACAAAGGTGGTGATACAAACATAGTGTTTGGATAACCATCCTGAAACAAGGTTAGGAGGAGTTATTAAATCAGGTTTGAACAAAGCAATATGCTGGTTTTCAGTATGCTATAGTTCTGCCTAATAAAGAATTTCTAGGAGCTTATTTTATTTTATTATTTATTTATTTATTTATTTATTTTTTTCGAGAAAGGCTTTCTCTATGTAACAGCCCCTGGCTGTCCTGGAACTCACTCTGTAGACCAGGGTGGCTTTGAACTCCAGAGATCTGCCAGTTTCTGTCTCTTACGTGCTGGGATTAAAAAAAGTACACCACCACCACCTGGTTAAGCATGCTCTTTTTAAAAAACATTTATTTAAGCCGGGTGGTGGTGGCGCACGCCTTTAATCCCAGCACTTGGGAGACAGAGGCAGGCGGATCTTTGTGAGTTCGAGGCCAGCCTGGTCTACAAATGTGAGTCCAGGACAGCCAAGGATACACAGAAACCCTGTCTCGAAAAACCAAAAAAAAAAAAAAAAACATTTATTTACTTTTATTTTATGTGCATTGATGTTTTGCCTGCATGTATGCCTGTTTTAGATCTTGGAGTTACAGACATTTGTAAACTGCCATATGGGTGCAGCAATTTGAACCTGGATCCTCTGGAAGAACATTCAGTGTTCTTAACCACCGAGTCATCTCTCCAGGTCCTTTAGAAACTTAAAATTTAGAGTTTCTGAAGTTACCTTAATATGATACCAAAGAGTCTTTTATGTACATGTACTAATAGTGTTGAGGCCAGCTTCTTTAGCTTAACTGCAATCATTTTTGTCTTCAGTTTCCATTTTAGTTATAAGATGAAATTACTCATACTTTGTTACATTGTTACCGTGACACTCTGAAGAGTCTCCAACTACAGCTCCACTTGGGACCAATCAAATTAAAGATCAGTTAGAAATGCTTTGTCTATGGGGCCAAATGGCTGAAGATTGATGCTGTAATGTATGGAGAGAAAATGGGAACTGTCCAGGCAGCCACTGGTATGTCATTTCTTAGTTTTGGAAGCTGCGGGCTCTGCACTTCCTATATAATCATATATATTTATTTATCCCTCTCATGTCTCTGAGGTGGTTGAAGAATAGATAGCTAGAGTCTCATAGTTAAATTTTGAGTTGTTTAGGAATCAAGAGCGTGTTCTGGATCTAAGAAGAGGTTGTTAAAATTGTGATGCAAGTTAGTATAAAAGCTGAGTTAGATATAGAACTTTAAACTCATTGAGATGGTTAGATAGTAGAATGTTAAAGTCAGGTGCCAAATACATATGGACTGGACATTGGGAATATATGCTAAGCCATATAACTCTCATAATTGTGGCCTATTTATTTCTGTTGTTTGGTATTGTATTTATTGTTATAAGAGAAAGAACCATTTGTTGAACTGAAAGGGGTAGCTGTTGGGGGGAAAAGATATACCTTAAACTTAAAAAAAAAAGGGAAGAGGATGGGGGATTGAGGGGGAAGAGGGTGGGAGGGTGGGACTGGAGGGGGCAGTAGGGAGGAGGTTGTGATTGAGATGTAACTTGAAGAAATAAAAAAAAAAAAGAAAACATGTTATCTGTGCATAATGGAATATTAAAAAAAAAGAAATGCTTTGTCTAGCAAGTCAAAAATAATGTAATACTGTCATCCCCTTGCTTCGTACACCTGGTTTTCTGGTTGTTACCTGGATGTGGTTTGTTTCCTACACAAACCTGGTTGTTACCTGGATGCAGTTTGTTTCCTATACCTGGTTACCTGGTTCTTACCTGGTTTTGGTTTTTCTTATAAAATCCCTGCCTTAGAAGCAGACTGATGTCACAGTTAGGCTCCAAGGCCTCTCTGTGACCCTGGTCATGCTGGCCCTGAGGCGTCTTGGGGTGTGTGTTCAATAAACCAGCAATATCTGACTGAGATGGGTGACTGAGTGGTCTGTGCAGCTGCTCTTGGACTATAACAAATAGTTATTTAATATTTCCTGTAAAAGTAACTTTTATCTGCTTGATGTAATTGTCTTGTAGGCTTACTGTCTCCATCTGCTAACCTAGACCTGGTACTAGAGCTTCTAGTCTCCATACAATCTAATCTAGGCCCAGAATGTTTTCAGATTCTGAGACTTACTGCTGCATAAATTCACCCTTTCTAGTTCTTTCTGAATTCTGATGGCTGTTTCAACTCAGCTGTTCTGGTTCAAACGCCTCTCCAAGATGACTGAGTCAATCTGGCTTCTCTCAGTTTCTCACTGAATTACTCTGCTAGGCCTCACACTAACTCTAGCAATCTATTCTAATCTCCTGGCTCCTGTCTTCATCTGTGTCTAGCTTGTTCTCTCTCTGCCTGTCTCTGTGAAACTGTCCCCGTAAAATTGTCCCCCCCCCCCGCCCCTGCTTCTCACATCACTGACTCAACCAAACTGACTGTTCAGAACTGGCAGAACTCAGAGATCTGCATCCCTCTGTCTACTGAGTGCTGGGATTAAAGGTATATACAACCATGCCTGGACCTAAGATTTTTTTTTTTTTTACCTGAAACTTGCTCTATACCAAGCTGGCCTTGAACTCAGAGATCTGCTTGCCTCTGTCTCCTGAAATTAAAGACCTGTCTGTATTTCAGCCAGATTGCATATACCTAGAAGGTCTTGGATGTGATCTTTTGCCAGAGCAGCCGTGTTCTGGTTTAAAATTTCTTTACAATTTCCCATTATCCAGGTATGCCCTGTGACCCCACTTTCATCCTGGGCTGTGCTCCCTGCAATGTGATCTGCTCCATTATTTTCCAGAAACTCTTTGACTGTAAAGATCGGAATTTTCTTAACTTGATGGACAAATTTAATGAAAACCTCAGGCTCTTGAACACACCATGGATACAGGTGAGGTCAAAAGGCTTCCTTTCTAAGGAGCCATCTGGGCTCTTTGCTCTGAGAAGGCCACAGCATTACATGGACTGAAAGCTGGGGAGTAAATGTTTCCAGATGTTTTAGAGATATGATGTGCAACTTTCTCTCTCTCTTCCTTTTTTCTTTCCACATATTTTCAGCTCTCTCTCTCTCTCTCTCTCTCTCTCTCTGTGTGTGTGTGTGTGTGTGTGTGTGTGTGTGTGTCTATAGGTGCCCACAGAGGCCAGAGCTGGAGTTACGGGTGGTGATGAGCTGCCTGATGTGGGTTCTGGGAACCGAACTCCAGTTGTTCAAGATGAACATCTTAACTGCTGAACTCTATCCCCAGCTGTTGATGTAGGTTTTAAATTCTTCCTTTGTTTTTTTTTTGTGTCCTGTAGGCAGAAAGTGTTTTCTTAGTAACTTTTCTAAGATATATTCTTTGTCATAGTTCCTCTCCAAAGTCTCTGTCCATTTAGGTTCTGACAGAAATTACTTTACTATGAATAGTTGAGAGTTATAGATGACAAAGAAAGTGGAAATAGAGACAGGTAAGAGAAGGAAGGAATAAGGTGATAATGTAGAGCTACAAAAAGAAGAAAGGAAAGAAAGCAAAAGATGAGAAGTAGGAATGAAAAGTAGAAGAGACAGGGAGGAAAAATGTCCACCAGCCTGGCTGTATGCCCAGGCGCTCAGTCCTAGACCTCAGTAATCAGCAGAGGGAAAGCTTAGAACTTTGCCCAGGTCTTTTCTTAGCATGTGCCTGTCATGGGTGTGCCCTAGCTTTTTGAAAACATCAGTATATGTGGATGTTTTTGAGTAGCCTGATTTTCCAAAGATACTCTCTCCTCAGCTCTTTTTCCCATGGTTTTAGTGTTCTGCCAGGAGCTTTAATTGTTTTTTTTTTTTTTTTTTTTTTTTTTTGCCCTAAGTGGCCCTCTGTTGCCTAGTGACATTATAAGTTTTTTTTGATAGTCTTTACAACTTTTCTACCCTGATGAGTTCTGAATTAGATGTAACAAATACAAATTCCTTGTCTTTAGCTTCCTCCCCTAAACCCCCATTAGTTTAAAACAGGAAGACAATCTCTTTCCCCTGGAATCTAAGGGCCATAGTTCTACACACTGGGAACAGGGATCTTGTTTAAGGATACCATTGAGACAGGGCAGAGGTGATGCAAAGGGAAAACAACGCTACAGTACTTTCCTGTTCCACCATTAAAAAACCCTCAGCTCTCCATTGGTTTATGTAAACATCTGACTATTTTCCTTAGTTCTAACAAAGTTGGTTCAGACAGATTTGATTGTGTGTGTGTGTGTGTGTGTGTGTGTGTGTGTGGCACATGGGGGATTTGTGTGGAGGGATGGGCCCTGCCTACCCACAATGAGAATGTTTCCACATTGCTATCCTCTTGGGTTATTATGAATGTCATAAGACAGCAGAGGACTTTATTCTTCAGAACAGAAGACAAACAAACGCCTGGCTACACAGCTGGTCAAGCCACAACCCACCAAAGCACAGAATCCAAGCAGCAGTTTGGTACTCCCAGAGGCATGCCCAGCTTTGATGGCTGTGTGGGGCTTGTTGAAAACCTTCCATCACCAACATACTTGTCTGCCAATCAATGGTTAGAGTCATTTTCATCCCATTTCTTAGCAGTGGCTTTCTAATTGAGGATATTTTTTTTTTTTTTTTTTTTTTTTTGGTTTTTCGAGACAGGGTTTCTCTGTGTAGCCCTGGCTGTCCTGGACTCAATTTGTAGACCAGGCTGGCCTCGAACTCGCAAAGATCCGCCTGCCTCTGCCTCCCAAGTGCTGGGATTAAAGGCGTGCGCCACCACTGCCCGGCCTAATTGAGGATATTAAAGAGAGAGTATTTGGGAGCACAGATGCTTCCAGGAACCTCTAAGTACTAAGGGTTCCAAATCAAAGACTCAGGCTAGCTGAAGCTGAAGAAAGTAATCTGAGTCAGGATATTAAGATGATTGGCAGCCAGGCAGTGGTGGCGCAGGCCTTTAATCCCAGCACTCCGCAGGTAGAGGCAGGCAGATCTCTGAGTTTGAGGCCAACCTGGTCTACAAAGTGAGTCCAGGACAGCCAGGGCTGTTACACAGATAAATCCTGTCTGGAAAAACAAAACAAAACAAAACAAAAAAAAAAGAAAGAAAAAGAAAGGTGATTGGCACCTGGAGGGTGTAAAACATAACTCTCTGTTGGCTTGTCATGTTCAATAACATCACCATCTACCCAGCTGGCATCCCACTCTTGTGTAGAAGATGGTTACATGATTTTATAGGAGCCATTTAACCACGGTTATATGTAAGTATTTGTCTATAAAATGTAGAATTGAGTTTCATGGTATCTTTGAGCCCTTCCTGGTTGTAAAACATGATTGGTTTTATTCCTGAGGTCAACTGTTAGAGGTAGAAGTATCAGGGAGTGGCTCTCCTCTGCCTCTGGTTGACTGAACTTCCTTAACCTCTTAGTTTACCTTGTGCAGGAGAGTCATGGCCTTCCTGTAGTTCAAGGTTGCAGGGGAAAATGAGAGAGTGAATGTAAAGATGCTTTAGTAATATAAAAATTATTGGCTTGGGTGTTGGAAATGCTTGTTATTTCCTGGTCATGTGGTCAGTTTAGTGCAGTCTCTAGCAGCATTTCCCTTTATACATATTATGTACACTGAACTGTTTCTATTCAAGTTCACCCTAGTTTTTTTAAAAAAGATTATCCTTCTCTTTTACATTGCATCACAACCACAGTTATCCCTCCCTCCACTCCTCCTAGTTCCTCCCCATCTCCCATCTCCCACAGACCCACTCCTCTGTTTCCCTTCAGAAAAGAGTAGGCCTCCCAGGGATACCAACCACACATGGCCTAACCAGTTACAATAATACTAGACACAAATCTTCATAATAAGGCTGGACGAGGCAACCTAGTAGGAAGAAAAGGATCTCAAGAGCCGGGAAGAGAGTTAGAGGCACCTCCTATTCACACTGTTAGGAGTCCCACAGAAACACCAAGCCACACAACCATAGCATAAATGCTGATGATCTAACTCAGACTCATACAGGCTCTGTGATTGTTGTTCCAGCCTTTGTGAGCCCTATGAGCCCAACCTAGTTGACTTTGTGGGCCTTGTTTTTCTGGTGTCCTCGACTCTCTAGCTCCTATAGTCATCCTCCCCTTCTGCGGGGATCCCCTAACTCTGCCTAATGTTTGGCTGTGTCACCCTAGTTTTGAACCAGGGTTATAATACTCATGTCTTTAGTTTAATTAATGCTTTTTAATCTCCAAGTTCTGCAATACTTTGCCTGCTATTATTGATTATTTCCCTGGAAGTCATAATCAAATACTTAAGAATTTCCTGTATGTAAAAAAATTATGTTTTGGAGAAAGTAAAAGAACACCAAGAGTTCTTGGACATGGACAATCCTCGGGACTTCATTGTTTGCTTCTTGATCAAAATGGAACAAGTAAAATGTTATTTGCTGGCTGTAGTTTTCTGATTTATCGATTATTTCTGTAATTACTAGGAATGCATAGCTGTTCAGGCAAGAAGCACATGGTAAACACTTTAGGTACCTGTTGTGTGCATGAAACTGGACTAACAACAATGGCAGATTTAAAATTACATTGTTAAATAACTAGAACACATGGGTACAGCTTTTAGGTACTAAGAATCTGAGTAAAGAGAGCATACACATCAGATGAAGTAGAAATACAAACAAGTCAAGCAATAAAAATACCCAGCATTGAATTAAAAGGGACATGGTTGTATCAGAGTATATGAGAGAATGAGAAGAAACCTGCTGGGCCAGTTTACTGGATGGCCTGAGGTTTGATACAGATTTTTAAGTATTTTCAGTGAGGAATGGGGTGGGGGGGGGATTCACATGTGCAACAAAGTGATGAAGTAAGGAGATGGAGCGGAGAACCGTAGCTGAGTATAGCTGGAGATGATTCTTCATAGATGAATTTTTTTTTCAAGCACTCTACAAACCTATCTACTGCAATGGGAATCTGATTCTGTACATATGAGCCTGGAAAGGAATCTAATGCAGATATTAATATGCAAGGTAAATTTCCTGTGAACTCCGTAGGATGGTCTATATGGTGAGCATTGATACTGGAGCAGAGCGTTGAGATTTGTTATCTGTTCATGCTTTAGCTTGATACATGTCTGGATTATAGAGCTGTAGATTCAGAAACAAATTCAAGGAGTCCATTTTGTATTCTCACAGCCCTATAAGGTTTGTTTTAGTTAATGGGATGAGTGCTGCAAATATCAGGAGCTGTGTGAGAAAGTTCAATTGTAAGAACTGTTCTGTGCCTTGGTGGGTTTAACCAAGAGGAAGGATTGCTATATAAGTGGTATGAAGGTTCAGGAACCATCGCAGAATCAGGCTGGAAAGCTTCTAAGAGCCAGAGACCAGGGAGGAGTGGACCGAAACAGTGTATTCAGGACAAGTCTGAGGCACTCATGAACCCACAGCTGCTGTGGCTGCCTGCCCAAAATCTACACAAGATTGGTCCAGTCCTCACTCATAGTTGAAGACCTATTTGACAAATGATGGCTTCTGGGGGAGGAGGAGTTGGTTTTGTTTAAGGATGTGGCTCCTGCTAAGTCCATCATGCACCCATGTGTATGTGAGCAGCCCAAATTGTACTTCATGGGTTATGAAAAATTGCAATGAAAAGGAGACAGGAAGTTGAGAGGGAATGGAGAGATGGGAGGCGGAACTAGGAGGAATTAGGAGGAGGAGAGGAGGTGAATAACAGCAAAATACACTGTGACCAAATAACATTCTAAAAGAATTAGTACAATATTACACAGGTGAATAACACCAAAATACACTGTGACCAAATAACATTCTAGAAGAATTAACACAATATTACACACATGAAAGAATGGTGACAGGTAGTACAATATTAC
>CAJQZJ010009141.1:6610386-6638522 GCA_907164525.1 Lophiomys imhausi
GTGTGTGTGTGTGTGTGTGTGTGTGTGTGTGTGTGTGTGTGTGTGTGAGAGAGAGAGAGAGAGAGAGAGAGAGTGTTTGGGGATGTTGTTGTATGCGGCGATAAATATGTGATTCTTCATCTCTTTTAAAAGGAACTTTGAGGGCTGGAGAGATGGCTCAGAGGTTAAGAGCACTGGCTGTTCTTCCAAAGGTCCTGAGTTCAATTCCAAGCAACCACATGGTGGCTCACAACCATCTACATTGAGATCTGGTGCCCGGGCATATATGTAGAGCAAATACTGTATACATAATAAATAAATAAATGGTTTAAAAAAAAAAAGGAACTTTGAGAAATTGTTTGTAGGTAGTATAGTGAAACAATAGAAATGCCCATTACCTCTGAATGTGAACATAAATTACCCAAGATACTTAAAGATGTTTCAAAGTGAGTGCCTTTGGCATATGAGGAAAATATAGAGTACCATTGGGAATTTTCAGATAAGAACACACACACACACACACATCTGCCAGGAGACTTCAATTACTACTTTATGATAATTTGTTATGACATTAATTCTTATTTTCTGGTTTTTGTCTTTGCAGGGATAGTGATTTCTCAGTTCATATTTATAAGATATCTATATAGTGAAACATTTCAACTTTATTTTTTTCTTTTTTTGAGACAGGGTTTGTCTGTGTAACAGCCCTGACTGTCCTTGCCTCACTTTGTAGACCAGGCTGGCCTCGAACTCACAGAGATCCACCTGCCTCTGCCTCCCAAGTGCTGAGATCATAGGCGAGTGCCACCATTCCCAGCGCATTTCATCATTCTTATGTGAACTGATTATCCTGTCCGAAACCAGGTAGAAGTGTATCTACTTAGCGAATGCCTGGGTTTTAGGTGTTATAGTTCCCTGTGGCATTACAGTCCAGATGTTCTCTAGCCTGAGGTGCTGTGACAGTCCTGCCATGCTCCACGCAGCAATTGCTGTGTTACAGTCCAGATGTGCTCTAGTCTAAGGCGCTGTGACAGTCCTGCCACGCTCCACGCAGCACTTGCTGTGGCAGTTGTGGCACTTTTCTCCCATTACGTCATTTTCCACTTTGTCTCTCTCACCAGCTAAAGTCCAGGAAGAGATAGAACGCGTGGTTGGCAGAAACCGGAGCCCCTGCATGCGGGACAGGAGCCACATGCCCTACACAGATGCCATGATTCATGAGGTCCAGAGATTCATTGACCTCATCCCCATGAACCTGCCTCATTCACTGACCCGTGATGTAAAATTCAGAAACTACTTCATCCCCAAGGTAAGCTCGTTTCACACTGCAACTCTCTGTGAAAGTTCCCAAATTCACACTGTGGTTCCCATCATGATTGAAAACATAGAAGAGAGTCATTTAAAGTAGTAACATGTAAAAGTGTTTTTAAATAGAAAAGTATATAGCTCTTTGATATCATAAACTTAGAACATGGAGTTTCCAACTTTTCATTAAAGATTACCAGATTGTTTTTTTGTTGCTGTGATAAGCACCATGACTAAGGGCAACTTAGGGAGGAAAGGGTTTATTTAATCTTACAGGTCACAGTCCATCACTGTAGAAAGTCAGGTCAGGAGCACTAGCAGGGCAGGAGCTTGAAGCAGAAGCCATGGAGGAATGCTGCTTACTAGCGTGCTTTCCCTGGCTAGTGTTCAGAAAGCTTTATTATACAACCCAGGCTCACGGTGAGCTGGTTCTTTCATGTCCACCATGAATCAAGATAATGTGCCACAGGAATACTAATAGGCCAGTCTAATCAAGACAACTCCTTTTTTAAAAAAAATTTTATTAATTCATCTTACAATCTGATTGTGGCCTCCTCCCTCCTCTACTTCCAGTCCCATCCTCCCATCCTCTTCCCCTTTCCCTCCCTCCTCCTGCCCTCAGAAAAGGGGAGCCGCCCTGCCCTGTACCAACCCTCTCCAGTTTATCAGGGTGGATCAGGCCTAAGAGCAGCTTCTTCTGTTGAGGCCAGACGCTGCAACCCCGCTAGAAGGGAGCGATCCGCAAACTGGCAACAGAGTCCACGTCAAAAGGCAGTACCCTCTCCTGTAACCGAACTTTTAAATTATTATTTAACACTTATTTATTACTAAATTCACTTATAACAAACACCAACAATTTCTTAACTATTAATCCTATAAATTCCTACAACCCCTTTAACCTATCCACTAAACCTACTGATAATTATAACAACTACTTTCATAACCTTTTAGAATGATACAGTCTCTGGGGCAGGTCCTCAGTCGTCAGGAACACAGTCTTTGTTGTAGATTCTTTAACGCACTTAGCAGTCCTTTTTCTGGATCTCTCAGATGCAGGTTCGTCAGGGTAGTTGGTTATTGCAGTCTCACCTTAAATAAGGCTTCATGCTTTCTTTTCTGTGGGAGACCCCAGCCGTCTGCAGGCCAACTTACTTCTTTTGAATCAGGAACTCAGCTGCTCTGCCTCAGTCCTTAAAGCCAGGCACAATTTCCTTTAGGCCACTGTTCAGACAGATCAAACCCCTCTAGGCAAAAGCTGAGCCACAGGGTCCAGTCCTTGGCCTTTTGGTGTCTTGCTCAGGCTTTCTTTGCTCACCAGCTTCTTTCTGCTTCAGGGAAATCTGGCCATCAAATGATGGCCAGCACTTTTTTCAGCAGGACTCTTGGAGCTCTCTAGCATCAGGAGCCTCTTCTCTTTCTGGGCTCCATGCACAGTCCTTAAATAGGAGGAACTCCGTTTCAGCTTAATTTGGGCTCCGCCCACTTAGCAGCTGAAAACAATGTCAGGCCAGATACTTTGTTTCTTCAAGTCCATTAAGTCTTTCCTGTTTTCCTGACTTCAACCTTGTTTTTCAGACTATTGAGTCTTTCCTGTTTTTCCTGACTTCAACCTTGTTTTTCAGTCTATTAAGTCTTTCCTGTTTTTCCTGACTTCATGCTGATAATGCTCTTCATGCCCCGAATTAAGAGACAGTATCAGAAACCCCTATATATTTTCTAAATCTAATTTATCTAACCCCTACACTCTCCACTTAAGATATGCACGTGAAGAACGAGCTGCCAATCAGTTGCATATGTGTCCTGGTCCAGTCTCCCTAATGTTTGACTGTGGGTCGCAGCATCTGTTTGATCCGCTGCTGGGTGGAGCCTCCCGTAGGATCTTAAGCTGCTCCTGTCTGCAAACTATCAGAGTATCATCAGGGGCTGACTCTCTCCCATGGGGTGGATCTCAAGTTATGCCAGTCATTGATTGGCTTTTCCCTCCATCACTCTTCTATCTTTATCCCTGTACATCTTGTAGGCTAGGTAACTGATGGGTTGATGTCCTTCTTCCTTCACTGGGATTCCTGTCAGGCTTTGAGGTGGCTACTTCTGTCTCTCTGTCCCTCACTGCAAGGAGTTTCATCTAGAGTCACCTTTTTATCCTCCCAGGAGCATACCCTGTCGGAGGACTCCAGCTTATTTCAAAGATGCCTCCCATCAGTTTCCCTCCCCTCTCTCAGCCCTCTCATCTCTCACTCCTGCTCTCCTCACCCCCGATCCCCTCCCTCGTTCCCCTTCCCAGTCCCTCTCCTACTCAGTTCCCTCTCTTCATCTGCTTGTGGTGTCTATTCTGTTTTCCTTCTGAGTGAAATCAAGCGTTCTCCCATGGGACTCCTTTGTTACTTAGCTTTATTGGGTCAGTGGGTTATAGTATGGCTGTCCTGTACTATATGGCTACTATGCACACAGTACATACCATGTGTGTATTTCTGGGTCTGGGTTACTTCACACAGAATGATCTTTTCTAGTTCCATCCATTTGCCTGCAAATTGCAAGATTTCCTTGTTTTTAATAGCTGAATAGTATTTCATTGTGTAAATGTACCGCAGTTTCTTTATCCATTCTTAAGACAATTCTTCAGTTGAAGTTCCTTCTTATAATTCTGGGCTGTGTCAAGCTGATAGCTGAAGAAACTATGGGAATACCTGTATTTAAAAAGCACTTAAATGGATATATAAGTGTGTTTTAATGTATCATATGCATATGGGATATAAAGATGTGTTTACAACTATATTTTAGTTTATCAGATCTATCACAATTAGCACCTAAATACTTTAATGTGTGTATCTCAAGACTGAAGACTTTCTGCTACAAATTGGTAAGCACACTTACACTGAAGAAATTATCAATGTGCTAATATTATCCTCCACATAGCTTACTAATTACATTTTTTAGTTATAGCAAGATATCTTTTATAGATTTGGGAGGAGAACTTCTCATACTGCAAAAAAAAAAAAAAAAGAGTAAGTCTACAATTTGCTTCTCCAAAATTGAGAACATTTCCTTAAAAATTTTTTCTGATACAACAATTATTTTGAAGAATCAAAGCTGCTTATCTATGACATGTTCTGCTGTCCGGTTTTGTGTGCAGGTTTTCTTGGAGGTTAAAATCCAATTGCATGTTTTGAGCAAGGATATTAAGTAGGTGATGCTCACTTGATGGCCTGCTTCATCAGATTGTAGCCCTGGATACACTGTGGTCCCATTGTTGATGCCACTAAGGATCACCTTTCCTCACAGAATGTTTTTCAGATCAGAGGATCTGTTGCTGAGGTTCTGTTTTCCACATTAAAACAAAACAACAACAACAACAAAAGACCGCTGCAGGATGAAATTTAATCTTTGAATATTCTATTTTCCAAATAATTTATCAATAGTTTTAACATTAATTGATAACCCTTGCCTGGGCATCATATTTTATAAATACTTTACCAGCAATTTATAAAATTAATTAATAATTTTAAAGATAAATCTATTTGACAATTTCTTACTTGTCTATAATGCGACCTGACCGCACTTACCCCCTCCTTCCTTTCTTACCCCCCTCTGACTTCCACCAAATCTCTTCCAACAATTTCCCTTCCCACTCTCATATATTTTTGGTTTTTTGTTTTGTTTTATGACCTGTTGGTTTTAACTAGGGCCATCAGCATTTGCATGGGTTTGGAACTATCCTCTAGAACTTGGGGGACTTAGTGGCCACACCATTCTTAGTACAACTAATTAATAATCTTTGTCTGAATTGTGAGATGATGGTAGTTCTCATTTTTCATCTCTCTTGTACTTTCAAGGCAGGGTTTATCTTTATAAGAAGCATATAGTATATCTCAATGATAAGTACTCAATAAATGATAGTGTACATGTCGGTAATATATTCTCAGTATCACAAATTAGATCAGATCTCCACTTAATAAAAGCATAAACGAAGGATTCTAAATCTCCTGACTTCTCAATAATGAACAGAGACTTCCATCTAAAACCATAGCCAATATGAGTTGAATAAGAAAAGAAGTGACAAACTCAGCTGTGATGAGGACAGACTCCGGCATCTAACCATATAGCTAGAGTGGGTTCAGAAGTTTTTGTACCAAAATCCCAAGGACTCAGTCCTTCAATTGCTAATGGAAATCAAAGTAGCAAGCAAACCTATTGTTTCGGGTATTAAACTAATCTCATCAATTCTGTATCTTTAAAAAAAAAAAAAAAGAAACCCAACATTGAATCCAATTCATGCTGCTCATATACTCGTGGATATGCAGACATCCGAGGGAGTGTAGTTGACCCAGACCTACCAGAGGTCACACCCACACTCATAAAGAAAACTGACTCTCGTCCACTTCATCAGAGAAGCTTTGTTTGCAGTATACAGATGGGGATCAAAACAGAGACCTGCAACTGATCAAGATACAGAGAATGAGGGACCTCAGAATGCTCACCTCTAAATAGGATATCTATATTACGCTTCCTTCCTTCACGGCTAATGGATCATTGTGGAAGAGAGGGCAGAAAGATCACAAGAACCAGAGGAAGTAAATGCATACAAGGAAACAGTATCTTCTGGACACAGGTAGAGCTCACAGGAGTTGTTCCAGCATGCATGAGACCTGTACAAGCTCAAGCTAGAACATGAAGAAGGGAGGTGGGCATGAGGTTGCACCCCTAGCTGAGGAGCTAGTGTCATCACCTCTGTTCATATTTTGTCTGTGTATAAGTGTCATTGTTGATTTGGGTCCATTATTTTCATCCATAAGTCAAACAGATTGATCTGGGTGAGTTCGTTCAATTCTTCTCATTCAGCTTTCATTATGGCTGTTGGCTGTTTTCAGGGTACCACAGTAATAACATCACTGACATCCATGCTGCATGATAACAAAGAATTTCCTAATCCAGAGAAGTTTGATCCTGGTCACTTTCTGGATGAGAGTGGCAATTTTAAGAAGAGTGACTACTTTGTGCCTTTCTCAACAGGTAACAGAAATTCATTTCCATTTGTACTTTGGAAGACATATTGGAGTTTTAGGATCAGTTTTAATTTGTATGGTGATTTTGCTGGGACTGGTAGATTTGCTTTTCATATGTCATAAGGACTACCACTTTAACGACTGTATATTTTTTCTTCATGTAATAATTCCTCCTTGTTGGATCATATTAGTGAGCATATTGCAGAGTCTCAGTTTTCCCAGTTAAGAAAGCAGAATGTATTTATTGATTGACTTGGCGTCTGGATATATCCCCCAGCTGCCCAAGCGCTCCTCTTGGAAGCTAACATCATTTAGACTTTCCTCATCTGTCATGGGGGAGGTATCTAAGTTCACATCTTGAGTAGCTCCTCTGTGGCATCCTTCTCTTCCCAGACAGCTCTGGGAATGCAAGTACCCTAGAGAACAGACCAGGTTCTGCAGAGACGCACTTCTGAGTTAGGGAAGCTGGTGAGTCAGAAGGGCACTGTGATCCAGTTGGATGAGTGCTGTGAGAGAGGCAGTCAGAGGGGAAGTTGCTCAGACCTTGTTCTTTCATACCTGAACAGGATTATTATAAAAAAGTCAGAGGAAAGTTGGCAGGCTCATAGGAAGCAAGGAAGTAAGAAAAGAAGAGGAGTCAGGGTACTGTACAAGGAAAATGAGGAGGGGGCATTTTCTGTAGATGCAAGGGGAGGTCAGAACATGCCAAGTAATGCAGGCTGAGAAAGACCTTGGACATGTAGAGTGACACTGTACAGTGATTCCAGAGCCCCTAGAGTGTCCTTTACTTATGATTGCATGCCTTGAATGTTCAACCTCACTGCACCATTATGTGTGCTGAGTCTCTGGGCGTACAGTCACTTTTGCCTTTTGCTGTACGGTTTGATTCTTACATTGGTCTTGGAACAGTACATGTCAAGATGTGTATGCAGAGTCCTTCTGTTTAAGGAACTCATTTTTGGGCAAGTAGGCACAAGATGAGAAAGCATGGGATTCAAGCAGTCTCTGCTATATGGAATCACGCTTATGATGAGGAGGGTAAGATTCTACTGAGATCACAAGGATCCTGAAGAGGAAAGGCCACTAGCTCCTGAGGGACTGTCAGAGCAGTGCTCAGTCAAATGGGGCAGCTTGAAGCTTTGGACTTCATGGTGTTGGAGATTGGTGAAGGGAGCTGTGTCGAGCTGAGAACGTGACATGATGTGGGTGTCTTCTACCCACATGCCTAATGACTTATTTGACTATTGGATGATCTCCATGACAATTCACAGATTACTCAGGAACAAATCTTTTTTTTTTTTTTTTTTGCTATTTCAGGAAAGCGGATATGTGCAGGAGAAGGCCTGGCTCGAATGGAGATGTTTTTGTTTTTCACCACCATTTTACAGAATTTTAACCTGAAGCCTCTTGCTGATGTAAAGGACATTGATACCACACCAGTTGCCAGTGGATTTGGCCATGTGCCCCCTTTGTATGAGGCTCATTTTATTCCTATGTGAAGGGCCGACTTCTTATGCTTTTATCTGCAACTTCTCCTCCTTGAGGACATGGTTTCCTTCATTCTTGGCTCTATAGTTGCTTTCTCTCACATGTCTCCATTCCCTTTAGATCCAGTGAACATCAGATCTCATTAAACAGAGTTCTCTGAGTTAATCACGGCTTCACCCCCTACTCTCTATGTCTTGTGGCATAGCCATGCAGTACTTACATAGTAAGTGCTAGTACTTATCTGACTCAGTTACTACTAATGCGATGTTTTCACTGTAAAACAGCAAAATCATTAGACTGATAATTTGGAACCATCTGACCCCTGCATGTGCTAAATAAAAACTAATTTTTGGGCCAGTTCTCAGACTTTCTTTTTTATGGGCATAATGCGAGGAAGAAGTGAAGGAAACAAAGCTTCAAGAGGCCACATTTGTTTTCATAAAGATTTATACAGAAAGGGACCAAGAAAGAAAAAGGCAGGCATGCTTTCTTGGCTGTGACTGGACATTTGGATTTGAAGGAGAGAAATCATATCCAAGAAAAGCTCCTGGCATTGGGAATCATTCACAGCATCAGCCACAGGGACAGTGAATATTAGGTATTAGAATTGATGCTCCTGCTTTGATGTTTACTGTGAATACAAAGTAGGGATCACCTTTTGCTTTCTGTGTCCAACTTAGAGTTAAATAGTAAGTAATATGTCTGTCTTGTTTCAAATTCTACACGTTTGACCAAGGAGATGGTTCAGTTGATAAAGTGCTTGCTGTGGAAACATGAGGATCTAAAATTGATAACCAGACCCATGTAAAGAAAGCAAGGCTTAAAGATGCGTGCTTGCAATCCTAATGCTGAGAGGAAGGGATTGGAGGGTCGCTGGGCCATGCTGGCTAACTAGCCTAACTTACTTATAAGTTCCAAAACAGTTAGAGACCATGTTCAAGAACAAAACAAAACATGGTTGATGATAACTGATGAGTGACCCCTGAGATTGACCTCTGGCTTCCATATGCCCATGAACACACATGTACATATACCACACAAAAGTGCACCCACACAAAAGCCTGTGCGTGAACACATACTGAGAAATTTTCAGTGTTGGTGCAGGATACATAGTTGTTTTGGTAGAGTCCTTGTGTAGCCCGCAGCAAGACCTGGGTTTGAGTTTTAATGTTGCATAAAACTGGATGTTGTGACACATGCCTGTAATCTCAGCTCTTAGGAGGTAGCAAGGAGATCAGAAGATCACGGTCATCCTTGGCTACATAGCAAAATTGAGGTCAGCCTGCACTACATGAGACTTTGTCTCCAAAAATTTCTGAATTTTATCATTTCATCCCCAAACAAAAACAAAATCCCTAGAAACCTTCATCACATTCTGTTTTTCTCTTCAACAGAATTATTTTGTACTCAGCAAAGATTTGATGGCAGTGTCCCTGAAGTCATTAGCTCAATCTATTGGAATCTCACGGACAACTGAACTTCTTACATATATCATATTCTAGTGATTTTTTTACTCTTTCTTGAGGTTTATGATATAAAAATGATATCACCTATTAAGACTCTCCATATTATCTTCTGAAGAAAGATATTTCCCCAATATCTTGACACACACTTGGAAGATAATACGTATGTGTAGATGTACACATGTTTACTATACATGGTCTCAGTTCTCATTAGATAGGTTTCTTTGTTCAGCGGATTGTGATTATCACAGAAATCCACCACTAGTCAAATTGCAGAGAATAAGTGACTATACGGTGCTTTGCTACAAATGTGACATCTGTATCACCTGGATACGCTGCGCTGCACCCTAAAGGAAAATTAACTCCCCCTCTCCCAGCAGCTATCAGTTGCCAATTGCTCCTTGACTAGGGGTGGGACTTCAGGACTACTTCCCTACTTCCATGCTAGGAATTTGTCTGGCTTGACAAATTTGGCACAGGTTTTGTGTATGCTGCTACAACTGCTGTAATTTAATATGTGCAACTGCCCTGATGTGTCTGAAAAATACTGTTCCCCTGTCATTATTTATAGCCTTTGGCTTTTACAATCTTTCTATAAGGATGTCTGAACCTTGGGAGGAGGTGAGTGAGATACAGATGTCACATTTTGGGAAGAGCACTCCATACTGTCTTATTCTGTTAGCTTTAACCAGTGATGGGTCTCTGTGCTAATCACCTACTGAAAAAAAGAAATTTCTCTGACGTGAATTGACAGATGCACTAATTTATGAGTATAAAGATAAGTCTTTAAGAGTCACTTTAATTCTGTGTCTATTTAGCATAATAATAGTAGTGAGTTCTCCTCTGCAAATACATCCTGAACAGCAACAGATTCTTGCTGATATACTAGTACCAGATATGGCTTTCAGGTTGTGGATCCAAGCAGAAAGTGGTTAGTTACTCTCATGCTGTTTGTGCCACTATTGCATTATTGAGTATATCTTGCCAAACTGATTGTCACTATATCTTGCAGGAGTCCCAGTTGGATAAGACCAATGGTTCATTTTCTCCTTTAAAAGTGTACATAGCACTTTCCAGCACCATGGAAGTACTTTTAATGAAATAAATCAGCAATGTCATCTAGAAAAGTGAAGAACTCATTTTGTGACTTTTCTACCAGAGACACTTAAGATCAGTCTGATTACTTGGAAACATCAAATAAACTCATTTTATAAACTTTAGGCATATTCTGTTAGTGAATGTCAAAGTCACAGAAGTCAGGAAAAGATTGATATGACTGATGTGAAATGACAACCTTAGTGACATGATGATGGATTCTGAATCCTATTTTCAGTGGGACGTGATGAATACCTCTGGGACTTACTGCTAGAACACCAATAAAAATGGGAAATTACCAATATTATTTCCTGTCCATGATGACTTGACAAAGTTACATGGGAAAATCACCTTGCTTTTTTAGGAAATGTGCAGTAGATTATTACAGATTACAGATTACAGCAGGGTGTTCTGAAGAGTATAAGACTGGAGAAAGCAAGCTAAGTACAAGTAAGCAAGCAAGTGAGCACGTGTGCATTCACTTCTCTCTGCTCTTGACTGTGAGTGTGGTACAACCAGCTGTTTGAAGTTCTTGCCTTGACTTACCCGCAAGGACGGACTGTGAGCTGGAACTGTAAGCTGAAATAAATACTCTCTCCTAAGATGGTTTTGGTCAGGGTATATCATCACAGGAACAGAGCTGAAAACAGAACAGTTACTTTTGAAGAAAAAAGGATTTCTTTTAGCTCACTGTTACCGAGAGGTTCAATGTCCAAACCACACAGTTCAGTGGTAAGGACTGCTGCAGGAAAAGTGTGATTGTTCCAAGGAGAACTGACTGGTTTACAGCTGTTGGATTTTAGGGTGATGTGAGTCCGGCAGCATATACCTGCTTCTCTTTGTGTTGGGTAAGAGATTCTCCAAGCCCTGTATTCACTCAGGCAATAAGTGTTATATACTAAACTTCTGACACCCATCTTGCCCCACAGGTGCTGTAATTATTAACTAAATTCATGTTTATTTGAAAGTCATAGCCTGAGTCATGCAGTGCTGAATCCCAGTGCACAGTTGATGTTGGTGAACACAGTTGAACTGAAGCCTAGAGAAAAGGGTATAAAGTTCAGGGGAGATGGTTTCCAGGCTTCATTCTACCACCTTCAGTCTGTGTGATGCTTTATGGCACAGTTTCCTCAGCTATGAAAAAGAATTTTGCTTTAGGCAAAGGTACTTGAGAGAATCCAAGGGGATGTGGTTGGTGTGAAATCACTGGAAAGTAAACTGTCAAAATCCCTTAAAAGATGACGAGTAGACTATAACTCGGCCTCTTCATTTCTGCAGAGGTGATGCTTGCTCAGTTTTTGTTTTTTTTCCCTGAGTGCATCAGAGGCCAATAAGGGCTTCTATTTAGTGTGAAGCCTGTTGTCTTTGGAACCAAATCAGGGTGTGGAACCAATCAGTGATGTATAATTGGAGTAATTAAAGGTTGGGGATTGGTTCTGTTTTACACTCTGGATAGCTTCAGTGAAAGCCATGGGTCACCACAGTGGCCCGCAGATCTCATCTCAAAGATCAGTTCTTCCATGTATGAGGTACATGATACAACAGGTTCACTATGCTCCCAGACTTCCTTTACTCATTAAAAAAAAAAAACAATTAGAAATAAAACTCCCTGATCTAAGTGCTTTTTCAAAGTGCATATAATGGTAAAATGTACATACATTTACTTAATTACTCGATACATGTTGGCTCAGTTAAAATGTGCTCATTTCCCAAGTGGTGGCCTACACAGGAGGCAGAGGCAGTAGGACTCTGAGTTTGTGGACAGACTGAGATAAACAGGGTAAAAACAAAAAACCCAAATCAAAGATGTCTGAGTTATGGTAGCCATTTTCTCTTAAGCATCTCTCTTGTTGGTACAGAGTGCTGAAATCTTGCATAGTGTCTGAGAAGCACATTGGCCAACCAGTAATTTGTAGACTAGGGACAAAGTATGTACATGGCTTGTCCTCAATATCCAAAATTCCCACTCTGGAATTTGGAATGAGCTTTGCACAAATAATTTACTTCAGGTTCTGGGAAAATGGTTTAGTTGGTAAAGTATCCACTGTGCAAGCAGGAGGACCTGAGTTCAGTTCCCCCAACACTCATGGAAAAGCTGGGCTCTGTTGCACATGGGTGTAATCTCAGGGCTGGGTGGGATCCCCCAAGCTCGCTGGCCACACTGATTATCTCCAGGTTCAGTAAGGGAGCCTGTCTCAAAAAAAAAAAATAGAAAGAAAGAAACAAAGAAAGAAAGAAAGAAAGAAAAAAGATAAAAAAGAGGTATAATTGGGGAAGACATCAAAGGTGGTCTCTGACTTCCACATGCACATGCATACACACACACTTGCATGCACACCCAGATGCACACATGAATACACATATTTATTTCATTGCCCTTCAGTTCAGGCTTCAAGATGCAACTTTAACTACTAGGGTATCAAAATATGCCCCCCACCCAATCAAAAGCACATCAACAACGATGAAAACCCCACAATATCTGGGTCAAGTCCAATTCCAGACTAGTTATAGTGGCTCTCCAGGGTTGGGCAGAGGAAGGAGAGAACAATTGTAAAGGGCAGCTTCCTTTCGTGTTTTC
Organism: Lophiomys imhausi; assembly: GCA_907164525.1. Classification (NCBI taxonomy): domain Eukaryota; kingdom Metazoa; phylum Chordata; class Mammalia; order Rodentia; family Muridae; genus Lophiomys; species Lophiomys imhausi. The sequence goes on from CAJQZJ010009141.1 coordinate 6,623,298, forward strand.
CAGCAGGCCAGAGTCCACTCAGAAGATAGATAAAAGTGTACCGAGCTGATTGGTTGCTTATGCCTTACAGGCATCTGTGGACTTATCTAGCATTATAAAAGCTCCGGACTGCCAGTTCACAGGTGTCTCCCTAAGAAGACAAGGCTGCCATGGATCTGGTCACGTTCCTGGTGCTCAGTCTGTCCTGTCTCCTTCTCCTCTCTCTGTGGAGACAGAGATCTGGGAGAGGGACGCTCCCTCCTGGCCCCACTCCTCTCCCACTTATTGGAAACATCCTTCAGATAGATGTGAAGGACATCAGCAAATCCTTAACCAAGGCAAGTATCCTTCTTGCTCCATAGTGGCTGGAAAGCAGTAATTAATCTCTGCTGTCAAATAAATACATTTCTGGAGGTAAATTGTTAAACTATGTAACAATAGTTTATATGTAGCAAAATGTGTAGCAAAAGTGCCCTGTGGATTTTCATATTTGGTTTGTTATTGTCAGAAATGATTAAATGAGATAATGTATTTGTCCAGATTAGATATTTTTGCATTATAGGATAAAATCCATATAGCAGAGAACAGATACTTTTCCACTGTTTCAAAATCCTTAGCTATGACTTTTTGTACAAGATAAAAGATAATGTAATTGCTTCGAGAAATTACTGGAGAAGTCATCTATGTATGTGTTGTGTATTAATTTAGGTTAGCCAAAATAATGAAATTTCTTCAAAGAAACAAGTTATGTCTGATATCAAGGAGATCTGAGTCAACATTAAACATATGTGAAGGACATAGAACTAGTAAGGTCCAATGGGCACCCGTGTTTCTGAACTCTGCAAAACTGCTCCCTGGGCCTATCAATGAGTATCCTGGAAGAGATTGTCCTGAGGGAATGCTGCATGTGCTGTGCCTGCTTGCTGTTTGTCCTTCAGTCAGGGATATCAGGATTACAAACCTCCTGGCATCACACTCATCTAGGGGGAGTTTTAAAATGATAGGTTTCCAACCGAGTCAGAGCCCGGAACTCAGCAGAATCCAGAAGTCAAGTCCTTCGTAGTTGAGTATCTATTTCATTGTGGACCCTGGGAACTGGTTAGTCACTCAAGTATCAGAGATCCACTGAAAAGACAAACTAAAATGAACTTGAGATTCTCTCAGCCTGTTTATGTGTAAATGCACAGATAAACTTATTTCAAAGTGTCACAGTTATGACAGTTTGCACATTAATTTCCCTGGAAATCTTCTGGCAAACTAGACATATGCTGCATGCAAAAGCTATGACAAACAGCTTTTTATGTATTGAATCTTAACTACATTTGAAGTTGTGGTTGGCAGACTACAAATGTGGACAGTAAGATGCTAATATCAGCCTAGATTCTTTGCTAGTTATAAATATATTTTTATTTCCAGTTCTCGAAAGTCTATGGCCCCGTGTTCACTTTGTATTTTGGTTCGAAGCCCAGTGTGGTAGTGCATGGGTATGAAGCAGTGAAGGAAGCCCTGGAAGACCTCGGAGAGGAATTTTCTGGAAGGGGTAGCTTCCCAATTGTTGAAAGAACGAATAATGGACTAGGTAAGTGTGCTGGGCAGGAATCATGGAGATGGGATAGGAAAAGCTCCTTAGGCAGGAAGCCAAGTGGCAGTCAGAGTTCCTCCTCCTTGTCTGGAGTCTCTTTTCTAGTTTCCGTTTCCTGTTCTGGTAGGAGTCATTTTCAGCAATGGAACAAAATGGAAGGAACTTCGGCGCTTCTCACTTATGACTTTGAGGAATTTTGGGATGGGGAAGAGGAGTATTGAGGACCGCATTCAAGAGGAAGCATGCTGTCTCGTGGAAGAGTTAAGAAAGACAAATGGTGGGTACCTGTTTGCCTGGCTTTTCCTCTGCTTGCCCTTTTCAATGCTGTAATAGTAGCCAGCTATTTCTGGGCTGTTAGCTCTCATGCTGGTGCCCAAAGACAGAACTTTGCTTCTCTGTCTTTATGTTTGTACACACTGACTGTGTATACAATGTAGACACACTTATAGAATCCCATTCTGCCCCTGCTTGTTTTCAAAACTGAGCATCTCACGAAGATAGAAAGTTTTAAGCTTCATATAAAAAAACCCTCATTTATATGGGGTAATATTTTCCCATAATGTAATCGTGACTTTATTATTTAGAATATTTCCTTGGAGAATATTTGTCAAGTACACATTGATATGAATGAGCCCATCATATTTTCATGGAATATGAGAAGGTGACACGTTTTGCCGTTGAGGTGGTCTATAGCTGTGTGATCAGCTTTAGTGGCACAGTGATACAGATTTGCTTCAAGACCCATGCCTACAACTTCTGCCAGTAAGGTTACTCATCATAGTTTTATTTTATTTTTCTTAGGCAGTTTTGAGTGCTGCTTTCATCAGTGGTGTTTGCCCTGTAAATAAAGGGCTGTTGTTAAAAAACTATCAGATGGTTATTTGATGATAATAACTATTTACTATGTTATTTCATATCTTTGGAGAAAATATGTACTATGATGTATTTTTCCAATATGTGACATGTATGCAATTATTTATTTAACTGTATCTCAACTACTGCTAACTTTATCCTACCTTCCTCTAATTAGACTACCTTCCTCTAATTAGCTTTCAGTCTATCCTTTGTTATTTGCTTATTAGCCATGTTTTTTTTTTTTTTTTGGTTTTTCGAGACAGGGTTTCTCTGTGTATCCTTGGCTGTCCTGGACTCACTTTGTAGACCAGGCTGGCCTCGAACTCACAAAGATCCGCCTGCCTCTGCCTCCCAAGTGCTGGGATTAAAGGTGTGCGCCACCACCGCCCGGCTATTAGCCATGTTTTAATTTTCTATATTTTACAATTTTGATTCATAGATGCCTTCCAGATCTAGGGAGGGACCTCAACTCCCAGGCTTAGCCATTTCCTAGACATAGAAAGCGTGCCTTGGATTTTTAAACCACCCCATTCTTCCAAATGTTTCCTTTACAAATTCTCAAATGTCAATCCTGTTTTTGTTTGTTTGTTCCAGGTCACCCCACAGCAAGCTATGGAATGCCTAAGAACATCCTTATAGTTCAGATGCCCCTGAGACTTCTCTGCCAGTGAAGCTCTCTCAGTGTTTCCTCCTTGCTTCATGCCTTGCTCCTGTGCAGGACCTTATGTGGTTTCCTGACCTCTCTTTGCTCTTGTCTGCAGACCACCCCAGGTGCTGTCCTTGAGTGACCCTGGGCGAAGTGGTTTGCGTCTTCTTGGGCTCTGTGACCACCAGTTGTTCCCATGATTCTCATCTTGTTTGTTGCCTTCAACATATCTGGATAAAAAGGAAGTTCTGGGTGCATCTTAAACCACTAGATTTTTGGCTTGGAACTTTATAACTATTTAACTCTGATTCTAGCTCTACTCATGAAATTTGGTTTTTCAGCTTGGATTCCAGGTTACCCCAAGTTTTAACTATCTTTCCTAAATGTAAGGATAGATTAGAAGTCCGGTTAAAACTTTCTTTGAGATTTATTTATTTTCGGTTTTACTTTATGTGTATGTGTGTCTTGCCTGCATATGTGTCTGTGTACTGTAAGCTACACACGCTAGCTTACCAGGCTAAGGTCGCTTGATATAGCCATGAGGAATTGAATCAGGACAGTTGGAGGGGCCACAGCACAACTGAGGCTGTGACAGTTTTATTGAGAGAAAATGGATTTTTAAAATACCTCTACCAGAAACAGATTATGATGGCAACTGTAAGGATCAGTAGAGTTGTAGTTGCCAGGATACAATGACGTTTGCAAGCTATGCAGGATATACAAGATTAGTGTCTAAGACCAATTGTCCTGTCAAACTTCCTCCTTGACTGTAAGAGAACATACAGAGAAACATGAAGAGGCCGGATGTTTTACTGCTAGAGCGAGTGCTTCAGTCTCGCAGGAACCGGAAGGCACATTGTACACCAGGAGCCATGAACTCTAACCTCATAAACTTATAATGCATGCCTCTGGAGTAGCTAGGCCAAGCCAACTTCAAGGTTCCCTGCAGTGTACCACATGACTGTGGAGGCCAGAAGAGGACATTGGATTCCCTGGAACTAGAGTGTGATATGGTCATGAGCCACATGCCACCCAGGTTCTCTGTAAGAGTAGTCAGTGCTCTTAACTGCTGAGCCATCTCTCCAGCCCCAGAAATTAGATTTCTCAGTCTGAAATATACAAGCACAAATCTTTGCTTTTCAAGACAAGCTCTCACTCTGTAGCCCTGTTTGTCCTAGAACTCACTATGTAGATGAGGCTGGCCTCAAACTCAAAGAGATCTGCCTGCTCTGCCTCCAGAATGCCGGGATCAAAGGTGTATGCCACTACACTTGACTTAAAATTTAAATTTAAATTATTCCTTATCTTTCAAGACAAAATAAGTATCCCTTTCTCTCTTTTTTCTTTCTTTCCTTTCTTCATTTTAATACAAAACTGAATATGTTGGTGTTTTACCTGAAAAGGAGTCTGATATAAGATATGTGAATCATACAGGTTTCTATTGTTTGAATGCCCTCTCATTTCTTTACATACTTTTTATTCATTACATACATTTTATTATATTTATGATATGAATTTGAAAGCTCTTACACATAAAGCTTATTGGTCATTCAATTAAAAACTGTTTTTGAGACAGCCTCTCACTCTGTAACTCAGTTTGTCCTCAAGCTTGCCATCCTCTCTTTCTGAGGGCAGGGACTCCAGATTACTACATGGCACTGGCTGAATCATCACCATTTTATTTAAATATGCCAATAAAAAGTTAGTATTTCTCCTGCTTTTATTTCTTATGATCAAATTGACTTAAATGGCTGTCAAATTAAAAAAATAGTATACACACTGTTGGTGGCTATATAGGGCAGTCACCTAGGATTCCAGTAGAGGGTGGATTTTATGTCAGTAAGCATAAACTGATATACTTGGTAACTGGGGATACTGTTTCCAAAAATGAAATTCTATGTATTTTCTTTTTCAATGTTGAAATGAAGAAATTAAAGGACTCCATTTATTAATGTAAACTCTATTTGTCCCATTTGGATTTACATTTGATATAACTTTTGTTTTGTTTTTTTTTTTTGAGACAGGGTTTCTCCGTGTAACAGCCCTGGCTGTCCTGCACTCACTCTGTAGACCAGGCTGGCCTCGAACTCACAGAGATCCGCCTGCCTCTGCCTCCCGAGTGCTGGGATTAAAGGTGTGCGCCACCACGCCCCACTTGATATGACTTTTTAGTTTCACTTTTATTTTAGGCAAGAAGTGTTTTTTTTTGTTAGCTTTTTAAAAAAATTGATATAGGTTTTTCTGCTTTTTAAAATTTGTACTGATGAATGCATGCATTTCCTGTAATCTTTTCCTCCTGTGTCATCTTCTTTGATGGCTGTTCTGTATACAACTCCTTCAGCTATTCACTGGGCATAAAATGTTTCTGACTTGCTATTTTCTTCCTTAATTGTGTAGAGACTTCAAAGAGAGATGAGGTTCTACACTGAAAACTTGATTTTTTTATATGTTCTTAAGAGTGGTTATGTATTTTCTTACAAGTTAACTTAGAATATGTAACCATAGAGTGATGTTTACACAGGGAGCAGATGTTAAAGATTTAGCTAATGATTATTAAGCAAGCTAGGGTTAAAAGAAAAAATGGCGTACTAATGGGAAGTGTGTGTAAGTTCTTGCCAATATGACAGTTTCTGAGCCCACACTTCATTAGAGATTCTAAAATGATCATTGTTTTATTGGTCCAAAGATAAAGAGTTTTACACACATGTTTTAATGTGTTTTAAAATGTTGCCAATCTTTCAGGTGCACTTTGTGATCCCACCTTCATCCTGAGCTGTGCTCCCTCCAATGTGATCTGCTCAGTTATTTTCCACAATCGTTTTGATTATAAAGACAAGAATTTTCTTAACTTAATGGAGAAATTCAACGAAAACTTTAAAATTTTGAACTCTCCATGGATGCAGGTGAGACAAAGATATCTTTTCACAATAAATCTTTTATGTTTATTTCTCTAACAAATTAAAAATTTTACTTTAGTGAAATGTGTTTATTTTCCAGACATTTACCTGGAAGCTTGGCATTAATAATTTTATTGGAAAACAGAATCTGTCTTTCTGTACCTCCCTCCCTCTCCCTCCCTCCGCTCCCTCCCTCCTTCCCTTCCTTACTCTCTCCCTCTCTCTAGCCCGCCCTCTTACTTCCACTCTCAGATACACAGGAGGCTAAAGTAAGTGAAGAAAAAATGAAGGGAGAGGCTGAAGACAAATCGTAGTGTAGAGAGCTTGTGCAGCTTACACAAGGCCCCAGGTTTGATCTCCAACATAACAATAACAAAAGGAAGCCACATGCTAGTTACAAGGTCCCACTGTTAAGCCAAGGAGACAGGTGGGAGAAGGGCAGACACAACACCACAAAGATTTCTATCTTTTTTTCTTTTTGTAATATGTATGAGTGTTGTGTTTGCATGCCTTTCTGTGTACCTCATGCTTGCCTGGTGTCCACAGAGGCCAGAAGAGGGCATCAGATCTCCTCAAATTGATGTTACAGACAGTTATGAGCCACCATGTGGGTACTAGGAATTCAATCTAGGTCCTCCCAAGAGCTGCTCTTAACCTCTGAGTCATCTCTCCAGCCCTGTTCTTATCATTTTAAACTTACTTCTGTTTTATTGACTCTGCTTCCATGTGGTTTCTATAAACTTTGATTATTTTCCAGAGTTGTGACAAAGTTGAATCTGATGGCTGATGGCTTTCTTTTCTTTTCTTTCTTTCTTTCTTTCTTTCTTTCTTTCTTTCTTTCTTTCTTTTTTCTGTCTTTCTATCTCTCTCTCTCATTATGTTTATTTATTACTTCAAGTAACTTCTCCATCATAGTCCCCTCTCTCCACCCTTCTCGGTCCCACCCTACTACTCTCTACTCCCTCTTCCACCTATTCTACTCCTCTGGTGTGGGGTGCCCCTACATCTCAGCCTCCCTCAGTTCTTCAGTCATATGAAGGCTAAGAGCTTCCTCTTGCATTGGGGGCCTACATGGTAGCTCCACTAAGGCAAAGTGTCCCACTAACAGGTAACAAAGTCCATGTTTATATCCCTTTCAGTCTGTTGGTTGTAAGATAGTTATCCTGTACTATATGGCTGAAATCCAGTTATAAGTGAATACATGCCATGTGCATCATTCTGGGTCTGGGTTAGCTCACTCAGGATGGGCTTTTCATTCCATCCATTTGACATCAAATTGCATGATTTCCTTGTTTCTGATAGCTGAGTAGTAGTCCATTGAGTAAATGTACCACAGTTTTTTTCATCCATTCTTTGGTTGAGGGACATCTGGGTTGTTTTCAGTTTCTAGCTATTATAAATAAAGCTGTTATGAACATAGTTGAGGAGATATCCTTGTGGTTTGGTGAGGTCTTGAGGGAGAGCTATTCCAAGTTTTCTAAGATGTCGCCATACTGACCTCCATAGTGGTTGCACAAGCCTGCACTCCCACCAGCAATGGAGGAGTATTCCCCTTTCTCCACACCCTCGCCAGCATGTGCTGTCATTTGAGTTTTTGATCTTAGCCATTCTGACAGGTGTGAGATGGAATCTCAGAGTTGTCTTGAGTTGCATTTCTCTGGTGATTAAGGATGCTGAGCATTTCTTCAAGTGTCTCTTGGCCAGTAGAGATTCCTCTTTTGTGAAATCTCAGTTTAGTTCGGTACCCCATTATTTGACTGGATTATTTTGTTTCTTGGTGTTTAATTTCTTGGGTTCTTTATAAATTGTGTATGTTAACCCTCTGTCAGATGTGAGGTTGGTAAAGGTCTTTTCCCAGTCTGTAGGATGCTGTTTTGTTCTAATGACAGTGTCCTTTGTCTTACAGAAGCTTTTCAGTTTCTTAAGGTCCCATTTATTGATTGTTGTTCTTAGCACTTGAGCTATTGGTGTTCTGTTCAGGAAGTTGTCACCTGAGTGACAATGAGTTTGAGGCTTTTCCCCACTTTCTCAGGAAGGTGGCTAGATACAAAATTAATTCAAAAAAAAATCAGTAGCCCTTCTTTATACAAAAGATATATGGGCCAAGAAGGAAATTAGGAAAACAACACCCTTCACAATAGCCACAGACAATATAAATTACCTGAGGGTAACTCTAACCGAGCAAGTGAAAGACCTGTATAACAAGAACTTCAAGTCCTTGAAGAAAGAAATTGAAGAAGGCATCAGATGATGGAAAGATCTTCCATGCTCATGGATCGGCAGGATCAACAGAATAAAAATGGCCATCCTACCAAAGGCATTATACATATTCATTGCAATTCAAATCAAAATACCAACAAAAAATCTTTACAAACCTTGAAAGAACAATTCTCAACTTCATCTGGAATAACAAAAAATCCAGAATAGCTACATCAATCCTGTACAATAAAAAACCATCTGGAGGTATCACCATCACAGATTTCAAGCTGTACTACAGAGAAATAGTCATAAAAACAGCATGGTACTGGTATAGAAACAGACCAGTTGATCAATGGAAATGAATCAAAGACCCAGAAATAAACCCACATACCTATTGTCACTTAATTTTTGACAAAGAAACCAAAACCGTACAATGGAAAAAGGGCAGCATCTTCAACAAATGGTGCCGGTCTAACTTGATGCTAACATCCAAAAGAATGCAAATAAAACCACATTTATCACCTTGCACAAAACTTCAGTTCAAGTGGATCAAAGATATTTCCTTTTTTTATTTTTCAATATTTCATGGCAGAATGAAATGCCTGCCCATTAAATGAATCTTTCCTCACCATGGTCCTGTTCAAATCTTGGCATGTTAGCATGGACTTCTCAAAAAAACAAAGGTGAGCACTTCAGTTTTCAGACCATGTGGCAATGGTAAAATGTAGCTCAAGCCCACCCATTAGGGGTTTACCCACTGACCCCCCTTTCCAGGTGATGATTTGGTGATAACCTGGAAGCATGTTGAAGCACTCAGATGACATCCAGGTTTTCATTGAAAGGATTTTATCACACACAGGCTTGTCTGTTGATCTAGTCAGAGGCATTGCCATCACTTAATATGACTGAAATTTCTATTCTGAGAATAATACCAAGTATGGGCGCTTAGTAGTACAGATGGAAGACTGACCAAGCTTTAGAATGTGTCACAAAATACCACTATATTGGGCTGGCATATCCTGAACTCTGCCTGGAGGATAACTGTGTAGTTGTGTAGAAATTCTTTAACTGCTCTTGCATATGAATGTTTATCCATAAAATGCTGAGTTGAGTTTCATGATATTTTTTAAAAGTACAATTCCCCATTTGTTCTTATAAAATGAACTCTTGTAGGAGAATTTTTTACTATCATTAGTTAAGTCTAGTGATTTGTGTTTCTAATATTATTTATTTATTCTTAGTGTAAAAACTGAGAATTTCTTTTCAAGTTTCTGCAACTCTCATTCCCCCTTTTATCAAATGTAGATTCTTTTCTCATACAATATAATTTGAATACAGTCTCCCCTGCCTTTACTCTACTCAGCTCCTCCTCACTTCCTCTCCCATCTGGATCTACTCCCTTTCTGTCTCTCATTAGAAAAGACTAGGCTTCTAAGAGATAACAACAGAACATAACAAAATAAAATACACTAAGATAAAATGAATACTCTCATATCAAGCTTCAACAAGCCAAGTCAACCCAAAAATTAGACTCACTTGCTCACACACTCAGGAGTCCCACAAAAGTACTAAACCAAAAGCTATAGCACACATGCTGAGGACTTGGTACAGATCTGTGTAGGCCCTATGATTGCTGCTTTAGTCCTGTGAGTTTGTATGAGCTTTGCTCAGTTGTTTTAGAGGGCCTTGTTCTTCTGGTGTCCTCCATCTCCTCTGTCTCCCCCACTCCTTCTGACTCCTCTTCTGCAGGGTTCCCTGAGCTCCGAGGGGAGGGATTTGATGACGACATCTCCTTAAGAGCTGTATGTTCCAAGGTCTTTCTCTTCATAGTGTCTGACTGTGGGTCTCTGTATTTGGTCTCATCTATTGCAGGAGGAAGCCTCATTTTGGAGAATTTCATAGTATCATATGACATCATTTCCACCCTTCTCCCATCCAGCTCCCTATGAAATTATTGAATTCTCTTGTTACTACTGATCTATCTATCTATCTATCTATCTATCTATCTATCTATCTATCTATCATCTCTCTACCCAAATAAGCTACTGAGTACATTTAGTGTTGCTCATGTGCAAATATGTTTAGAACTGACCTCCTGGGATTAGATAACTTATCAAGGGGCTCATCCCTGAAGAATGATTCTCCTTTATCTCTAAATCTAGGGGCATTTACCCCATCCATGTTTGCATGCTAACTGGGATTGTGGTTCTGAAGGTCTATTTAGATCATCATATTGTTGAGATTTCATGGTTGTAGCTTCCCTTTCATACGCAGAAATACTATCTCACAACTCTTGATTTGGTTCTTAGAATCTTTTGGCTCCCTCTTCTATGATGTTCCCTAATTCTTAGGTGTAGGAGTTGCTTTGTAGATGTATCAGTTGGGGTTTGGGCACCTCATAGTCTGTTCTCTGTATTTGAATAGAGATTTGTAGATTTCTGTAATAGCATCCATTTGTTTTAAGAAGAAGTTTCTTTGATGAGGGGTGAGAGCTACACTTAACTGTGGGTATAGGATAAGTATTTAGAATGCTTATAATTAGGAATTATACTGATTTAGGAAAGTAGCAGTAGTAGGTTCTCCTCTAGGGTCTGTAACCTTACCAGCCATTGGTACTTGGCTAGGTTTACAGTATTACTCATGAATTCCCTCCAGTTGAGCAGGAGTTAAGTCTTAGTAGTCAGCTGTTGGTTACTCCCAAGATATAAGTGCCACTATTGTACAATCAGGGATATCTTGCTGTTGTGGTCATTGCTGTGGTTTGTAGGTTTTGTAGCTGCATGAAGACTTACTGCTGCTTTTCTGTCTTAGTAACTTGTGTATCAACTTTGAATCAGTGAGAGCTAGTCCTCAGTGAAGAGATTTCCAGGTTGGTTTCAGCTTGATTCTTCTAAGTCCTCTGTGTTCCAAGTGTGTGTGTCTTCAGCAGTAGGGTCTTAGCTTCAAGTTCTGGGAGGCAATCAAAAGCAATGGGGATAGTCTATACTGTTTTAAAAGCTTAGACTTCCACAACTACCAACTTGAAGGGAGATTTCCCATGACTATTCTGGGGTTTTTGTAAGATATTCTATGGTTCTTGAGGGGAGCATTATTACTCCAAGTGATGCAACTTCATTTACTATATATGTATATTAAACTTCACATATATATCTCTGTGTGTATGTGCATACATATATGTGTACATACATAAAACTGTATATTATGTATATGTTTGAAAGTTAACATAAAATATTATATCCTAGGTCCTTTTCAAGTACACTTAGAGTTATTTATTTAACTTCCCACCATCTCCTGCATTACTTTCCCTCATTAGTTACACCTCCCACTCTGTTTTACACTTTTCCCATTTTGTCTTCATGATCCTTGCATCCTTCCTAGCTATAAAGTCAGGATTGTATGCTGGAGAATGAGTACTAGTAGTGAAAAGAGCAAGAAAGGCTTTGTGTTCTATATCACATTGCCCAAACTTCCTTAATCTCTATCCTCATTAATAACATGTGACTGATAGAAATTCATAAAATTTCAAAGGTCCAAAAATTTAAACCAGCACATGAAGTGATGGGCTTCATTATGGTGCACGCACTTGTGTGTGTGATTATATTTTGTTCTTATTTCACTACCCTACCACCTCTCCCTTTCCACACTCTTGTTGGTTCTTTTTTTTTGGATGATAATACTATTTTTAATGGCTCATTCAATTACATAACAATAACCTAAATTATTTTTCCTGGTAGATAATTTTGAATGTCTTTTCAACTCAGTCATATAGTGGTTCAAGATAGCATGATGGCTTGAAAACTAACATTTTGTGAAGTACTGTACTTTCAGAGGTTCATGGTTGTCTGTTCCAGTCAATTTTTTTAAATAAATTTATTTATTTGTTGCTTCAGGTTACATCTCCATCATATTGTCCTCTTTCCCCACTTCCTAGCCCCGCCCTCCCATCTTCTACCCCCTAACCCTTCTATCCTACTCCTCTGGAGTGGAGTGTCCCTACATAACAGTCCCTCGCCCCAGTTCAGAAGTCATATGAGGGCCAAGAGCCTCTTCATACACTCGGGTCCTACAAGGCAGTACCACCAGTGAAAAGGGTCTCATTGCCAGGGAGAGAAAACTAAAAAAAAAAAACCACACACAACCAACCAACAACAAAAAAGTCTATGTCCATGTTTCCTTTGGTGCATTGGTTGTAGTATAGATATCCTGTACTGTAACCGAACTTTTAAATTATTATTTAACACTTATTTATTTATTACTAAATTCACTTATAACAAACACCAACAATTTCTTAACTATTAATCCTATAAATTCCTACAACCCCTTTAACCTATCCACTAAACCTATTGATAATTATAACAACCACTTTCATAACCTTTTAGAATGATACAGTCTCTGGGGCAGGTCCTCAGTCGTCAGGAACACAGTCTTTGTTGTAGATTCTTTAACACACTTAGCAGTCCTTCTTCTGGATCTCTCAGATGCAGGTTCGTCAGGGTCGTTGGTTATTGCAGTCTCACCTTAAATAAGGCTTCATGCTTTCTTCTCTGTGGGAGACCCCAGCCGTCTGCAGGCCAACTTACTTCTTTTGAATCAGGAACTCAGCTGCTCTGCCTCAGTCCTTAAAGCCAGGCACCGTTTCTTTTAGGCCACTGTTCAGACAGATCAAACCCCTCTAGGCAAAAGCTGAGCCACAGGGTCCAGTCCTTGGCCTTTTGGTGTCTTGCTCAGGCTTCCTTTGCTCACCGGCTTCTTTCTGCTTCAGGGAGAGAGCTGGCCATCAATGGCCAGCCGTTTTTTCGGCAGGACTCTTGGAGCTCTCTAGCATCAGGGGCCTCTTCTTCTTCTGGGCTCCACGCACTGTCCTCAAATAGGAGGAACTCTGTTTCAGCTTAATTTGGGCTCCGCTCACTTAGCAGCTGAAAACAATGTCAGGCCAGATACTTTGTTTCTTCAATTCTATTGAGTCTTTCCTGTTTTCCTGACTTCAAACTTGTTTTTCAGTCTATTGAGTCTTTCCTGTTTTTGCTGACTTCATGCTGATAATGCTCTTCAGGCCCCGAATTAAGAGACAGTATCAGAAACTCCTATATATTTCCTAAATCTAATTTATCTAACTCCTACTCTGTACTATACAGCTAAAATCCTAGTATAAGTGAATAGATGCCATGTGCATCCTTCTGAGTCTGGGTTAGCTCACTCAGGATGAGCTTCTCTAGTTCCATCCATTTGGCTACAAATTGTATAATTTCATTGTTTCTGATAGCTGAGTAATATTCCATTGTGTAGATGTACCACAGTTTTTTAATCCATTCTTCAGTTGAGGGACATCTGGGTTGTTTCCAGTTTCTAGCTATTACAAACAAGGCTGCTATGAACATAGATGCAGAAACTTCCTTATGATTCCATGAGGAGTCATTTGGATGTATACCCAGAAGTGGTATGGCTGGGTCCTGAGGCAAAGCTATTCCAAGATATCTAAGATATTGCCATACTGACCTCCATAGTGGTTGCACAAGCCTGCACTCTCACCATCAATGGAGGAGGGTTCCCCTTTCTTCACACCCTCACCAGCATGTGCTCTCATTTGCGCTTTTGATCTTAGCCATTCTGACAGGTGTGAGACGGAATCTCAGAGTTGTCTTGAATTGCATTTCTCTGATGATTAAGGATGTTGAGCATTTCTTCAAGTGTCTCTTGGCCATTAGGGATCCTCCCTTGTGAATTCTCTATTTAGCTCCGTCCCCCATTTTTTGATTGGATTATTTGGTTCCTTGGCATTTAATTTCTTGAGTTCTTTGTATATTTTGGATATTAGCCCTCTGTCAGATATGGGGTTGGTGAAGATTTTCTCCCAGTCTGTAGGCTGCCGTTTTGTTTGAATGACAGTGTCTTTTGCCTTACAGAAGCTTTTCAGTTTCATGAGGTCCCATTTATTGATTGTTGATCTCAGGTCCTGAGCTGTTGGTGTTCAGTTCAGGAAGTTGTCGCCTGTGCCAATGAGTTCGAGGGCTTTTCCCACTTTTTCTTCTAGAAGATTTAGTGTGACTGGCTTTATGTTAAGGTCTTTGATCCACTTGGATTTAAGTTTTGTACAAGGTGATAAGTATGGGTCTAATTTCATTCTTTTGCAAGTGGACATCCAGTTAGACCAGCACCATTTGTTGAAGATGCTGTCCTTCTTCCATTGTGTGATTTTGTCAAAAATTAGGTGACCATAGTTGTGTTGGTCCATTTCTGGGTCTTCTATTCTATTCCATTGAACTACTGGTCTGTTTCTGTACCAATACCATGCTGTTTTTACTACTATTGCTCTGTAGTACAGCTTGAAATCTGGGATGGTGATACCTCCAGATGTTTTTTTATTGTACAGGATTGATTTAGCTATTCTCAGTTTTTTGTTGTTCCATATGAAATTGAGAATAGCTCTTTCCAGGTCTATAAAGAGTTGTGTTGGTATTTTGATAGGAATTGCCTTGAATCTATATATTGCTTTTGGTAGGGTGGCCATTTTTATTATGTTGATCCTACCTATCCATGAGCATGGGAGATCTTTCCATCTTCTAAAGGCCTCTTCCATTTCTTTCTTCAAGGGCTTGAAGTTCTTGTTGTACAGGTCCTTTACTTGCTTGGTTAGAGTTACCCCCAGGTATTTTTTATTGTTTGTGGCTATTGTGAAGGGCATTGTTTCCCTTATTTCTTTCTTAGCCCATTTGTTTGTTGTATGTAGAAGGGCTTCTCATTTTTTTGAGTTAATTTTGTATCCATCCACCTTGCTGAAGGTGTTTATCAGCTGTAAGAGTTCTTGCTGGTTCTTTTTGTCGCTCTAAGTAGTACTCTCTTCTGATTTTCTTTCACATGAATTCTCTCTACTTATCTTTCTGCCTTTCCTTCTGCTTCTGCTAATCTTTCTTTCTTCTCATTGTTCCATTTCTACTTTCAATACTTATACACAGATTTCCAGTTTCATGCATTTTCCTGAAAGTCATGATTTCATTACTTATGGCTAAAAGAACATTCCATTGTGTGTATATGTATACATACCCCCATCTTTTGATGGATATATAAGC
>CAJQZJ010009141.1:6638532-6661932 GCA_907164525.1 Lophiomys imhausi
TGTGTGTATATGTATACATACCCCCATCTTTTGATGGATATATAAGCTAGTTCCTTTTCTTAGCTATTGTGAATAGTTCAGCAACAGACCTTAAGAAACCCAAAATAGCATTTTATGGGTAAGTGCTTATTCACAAGTGTGGCTAAACTATTTGTGTGCAACTGTGCCGTTACCTTCCAAGCAGGATTCAGGACATACTGGCTCTCACTCTGTAACTTGCAGTAAGAGGAAATCTCAGAAGGGTGAGAGAGCCAGCTAAAATGCAGACTGCATGGCTGAGTGCAGCCAGCAGAGGTCCCAGCTCTGCAAAGAAGGAAAGTTATTAAAGTAAAGAAAGCTCTTATGTACTTAGCTGCATGCTTGATATAGACTCAATATAAACACAAACTATGGGAAAGATAGTAGTTCACACGATCATCTGTCACCTGAGCCCCAACACATTCTGTCTCCAAGCTTCAAGAATTCAGAATGAACTTATTTCAGTACATCCTTCTTTCTCTTCCATCCCCTGTGCTACTCTCTTCTTTTAGAAATATTTTTGCTTTATTTTATTTTATTTTACTTTGGTTTTTTGAATATGGTTTCTCTGTGCAGCCTTGGATGTTCTGGGACTAGCACTGTAGACCAGGCTGTTTTTGAACTCACAGAGACCATGCAGTCTCTACCTCTCAAGTGCTGGTATTAGAGGTATGCATCATTATTGTCTGGCACTTTATCATATTTTAAGTTTTTTTTTAAATTTGTTTTTTCATGTTTGTGTACGTGTATATGCACATATGTGCATGTGTGCATGGAGATTGAGTTTAGAAGACAAGGTTCCTTAGGAGCTCTCTATCTTGATTAGGACAGAGTCTCTCTTTGGTCTGTAGCTCACTTACCGGGTAGACTAGCTGGCCATTGAGCCCTGAGGAACTGCCTGTCTCTGACTCCCCAACTCCGGCATTACAAGCATGGGCCCCCATGCCTGGCTTCTTCACATGAGTTCTGAGAACTTCTCACTTCTTACAGTAGCTGTTTACTGATTGAGCTCTCTCTTCATCATCCTGTACTGATGCATTTTTCATTTTGTTTTTTTTTTTTTTGTTTTCTTGAGACAGTGTTTCTGTGTGGAGCCTTGGCTGTCCTGGAACTCACTCTGTAGACCAGACTGGCTTCGAACACACATAGATCCTCATGCATCTGTCTCCAAACTACTGGGATTAAAGGCATGCACCACCACCACCCAGCTATTATTATTATTATAAATTTATTTATTTTCCTTTATGTGCATTGGTGTTTTGCCTGCATGTATATCTGTGTGAGGGTGTCAGATCTTGGAGTTACAGGCAACTATGAGTTGTCATGTGGGTTCTGGGAATTGAACCTGGGTCCTCTGGAAGAACAGTCAGTGTTCTTAACAGCTTAGCTGTCTCTCCAACCCTTGCTATTATTTTGAAAAGACTGCTTTTTAAAAGCAGTTTTAGGGCAACAGCAAAATCCAGTGGAAGGTAAACAGGTAGAGCTTCCAGTGAGCTCCCTGACTTTTGATTGTTCTCTGTTCTCAGTCCCTAAGGGAAGTTCAGGGTTTTGTTTTGTTTTGTTTGTTTTTTTAACATTTATTTTATAGTTATTATTTTGAGAATTAAATTTCATAGATGAATACTTTATTTACATAGTTACTACCCCACACTCTCCCTTTCCAGCTTTTCCCTGTCTACTCATTTCCTCTCAACTTCATGACTCTCCTTCTTTAATTATTGTTTATATATTATATGCATATATAAGTAAATACATGCACAATTCATATGTGTATATGTTTAAGAATGACCACTTGGGACTGGAGGACCTATTGAGGGTCTCATCTCTGGACAAGACTGATTCTCCCACTTTTAGCAGACGTTATTGCCTGTAGTTCTTCATCTAGGGAAGGGGCCTTGTGAGATTTTTCACATCTGTGTTGGTCAACTGGAGCTTGCATTTGCAGGTCTTGTTTAGATGACCATATTGTAAAGATTTCATGATATAAATCCCTATCATACAGCAAAGACACTATCTCATATATAACCTGATGTAACCACAGGATCCAGGGTATTAAAAAGGGTAGCAAAGATTTAAGTAGCCATATCTGTCTCAAGGCCATGCCTGGCAAGTGTCCTCCTAGATCTATCTGCCAGAGAAGTTA
Source organism: Lophiomys imhausi (assembly GCA_907164525.1). Lineage (NCBI taxonomy): Eukaryota > Metazoa > Chordata > Mammalia > Rodentia > Muridae > Lophiomys > Lophiomys imhausi. The sequence goes on from CAJQZJ010009141.1 coordinate 6,640,694, forward strand.
GTCTCACGAAATTCCACAGTTGAGTTTGTCTACTATGTAGCCGGATCACCTTTGGCCATCTTTGTCAACATAGGAGACTCCTTTCTATATTTAGTGAAATATTCTTTGTCAAATGAGGACCATCTTTTACTCATTCTACCTTTTAAGTGTTGCTTGACATATTCTAGATATAACTTCAATACATGTTTGTAATTTTGGACTTTTTTTTTTTTTTGAAATGGCATCTCACTATACCACCTGGGTTATTCTCTAACTCATAGGCTCTGGTGAGTCACTCACATAGGCCTCCTGAGTAACTCGATTACAAATGTGAGCGACCATGTTCCGCCTAATAAACATATATTTTTAAAATCTTTAAGGTCTGCAATGCTCTCCCTGCCTTCATCGATTATCTCCCAGGGAGCCATAACAAAGTAATTAAAAATTTTATTGAAATAAAAAGTTATATTTTGGGGCGAGTAAAAGAACATCAAGAAACACTAGACATGGACAATCCTCGTGACTTCATTGACTGTTTCCTGATCAAAATGGAACAGGTAAAATGTTATTTGTTGGCTTGCATTTTGCATTTAATCTATCATTTCTATTCTTTTTTTTTTTAAATCTTTTTTTTTTTTGGTTTTTCGAGACAGGGTTTCTCTGTATATCCTTGGCTGTCCTGGACTCGCTTTGTAGACCAGGCTGGCCTTGAACTCACAGAGATCCACCTGCCTCTGCCTCCCAAGTGCTGGGATTAAAGGCGTGCGCCTCCACCGCCCGGCTTATCATTTCTATTCTTATTGGGGGAAATATAACTTTTCAGGCCAGTAACACTTGCTAAGCACTTTAGGTTCCTATTGTGGACATGAATTGGACTAGCATTGTTTAAGATTTAAAATTGAATTGTTAAGCAATCAAAATACATGAGCACTGTTTAATAAGTTATACAAGGAAAGGGAATATATACTTCGGGCGAGTTAGACATATAAAAATCTTAGAAAACACAAAATATCAAACAAAACAAAAAGTGGACTTGATAATACAGGAGAATGACAAACACATGCTTAACCTGGCAGGCTTCTTCTATGAATTGAGTTTGTTACTAATCTTTGAGTATTTGCAATGATGTAGCAGGGGTGAGAATTTAAGATGTGTAAGACAAAGTGATGAGAGGCTCAGATGTCTGTGGTGACAGAGAGGAGTGTAAGAGCCTTAGCTGGTTATAATCATAAGTGATTCAGGACAGTCAATCAGGTAAAAATATCATGAGGTACTCTGAAAACTTAGATATTTGCATGAAAAGATTTGATTTAGTCAGGTATTTGTTCAAAACAAAACAAGAGTGCAATGCTCTTGCTACACAGGGGGAATCATTGAGTTCAGTAGAGTGATATCTGAGATGAGAATGCGATTCAAGAGCCTTTCCCTTCTTTGGACTGTCTTAATGGTAGTCTGCATTATGGAAAAATTGATTTTGAAACAATGTCATTAATCTTGGCTTATTCTCAGCCATGTTGAATTTTCTAAAAATGATGTATTTATTTTGTGTTCGTGGGTGTTTTGCAAACCAGAAGAGGCATCAGATCCCATAGGACTACAGTTATAGATGGTTGTGAGCCACCATGTGGTTGCTGGGAATTGAACTCAGGACCTCTAGAAGAGCAGCCAGTGCTATTAACTGATGAGCCATCTCTCCAGTCCCACCATATTGAATTTTAATCTATCTCACATTTTAAAAATCCATCAATTGGGGCTGGAGAGGTGGTTTAGCAGTTAAGACGCTGGCTGCTCTCCCAAAGGGCCTGGGTTCAAATCCTAGCACCCACACTGGGTATGGTGGCAAATGCCTTTTATCTCACCACTTGGGAAGCAGAGGCAGCCAGATCTCTGTGTGTTCAAGGCCAGCCTGGTCTACAGAGTTCCAGGATAGCCAGGGCTGTTACAAAGAGAAACCTGTCTGGAAAACCAAACCAAAACAAAACATCCATCAATTTGTTCATAGATTGTTTCCAATGGACAATGCTAGACATGATAGGAGAGCAGACATCTCTTTCACTTATTAATTTCAATTAATTTTTGGATGTAAAATGAAGAGTGGATGGCTGAATCATGTTCATTTCATTTTTACTCTTTTGAGGAACTGCCTTACTATTTGCCAAGATGACTGTAATAGTTTTCATTAGAATAGCGATGTGCAGTGTTCCCTTTGTCTGCACACTCACCTGCACTTACTATCGTTAAAAAGTCTCCCCAGTGACTAGTGCCCATGGGAGTGCTTGCATGACTGTATCAAACAGCCATTCCCCACTGTGGTTTAGAGAACCACGTAGATTCCACATTTATTCCCCTCTGGCCCAGGATCACTGAATTAAGAGTCAACTTGCTGGGAACCTTGAGATAGAGTGTTTCAATTATGGCCTTCTTCTTTCATTCAGAAAATTCTGTATGTTGGGACTTTTAAAAATTTTAATGATAGAGTCTTTGGATTGTCATTATTGGCTGAAAATACTTTCAACCTTATCTTCTCATTTGGTATGGATATGAATAACTTCTTAGTTGACGAGTGTGTAAGTCTCTAAACCCATTTTGACATCAATATACAAATAAAAATTAACAAATGTATATAAATATATATTTATATATTACTTATCTTATATATATGTAAATATGTAATACAATATATATACATATAAAATATATTTATATACATATGTTGATTTGTATGTATTGAGTAAGGGGTCTCTTACTCAATATTTATTTACTTATTTATTTTGGTTTTTAGAGACAGGATTTCTCTGTGTAGCCTTGGCTGTCTTGGAACTCACTCTGTAGGCCAGGCTGGCCTTGAACTCACAGAGATCCACCTTCCTCTGCCTCGTGAGTGCTGGGATTAAAAGTGTGTACCACCATCCAGATCTATCTATCTATCTATCTATCTATCTATCTATCTATCTATCTATCTGTATATATATGTATCAATAAGTAGAGGGAGAGTCAGTAGTCTCTTATTCAACTTCATATCACACTCTGAAAACTTCAAACTCTTGCTGGGTATGGTAGTGTATGCCTGCCATTTTCCATCCTTACACTTAGTACACGAGTATTTATGTTGATGTTAAATATTTGTTATTATAAGTTTTTTAAAATTATGCGTAGGTGTATGTGTTTGTTTGTAGGTTTGTACACATGAGAACAGGTGACCCTTGGAGGCCAGAGGTGTCAGATCCTTTGGTGTTGGAATTAAATGGTTGTGAGCTACCTGATATGAGTGCTTGGAACTGAACTTGGGTCCTCTGAAAGAGGAACAAAAAACTGCTGAGCCATCTCTCCAGCCTTCATAAAGATGTTAAAATGCTCACGTTCCAGGCAATGTATACTACCTCCATTGCCATAATATATATTAAATAGGAAGGAATGAAAAATTTGTTACACTGGGTTCTTTTTCTCATATTATTGGAGTGACATGTTTTACATGGCTAGCATAGCTATAAGAAGGTCTGAGAAATTGAATTTTGATGCAAGGAACAGGGAAGGGCATAGAAATGATGATTGAGCTAGTTAATTTATGTTCTCTGCCATACTGTGCACTTGCTGTAATGTTTTTACTATGCCCTTCATGTTCTAAATTTGCTTATCTGTAGACTAACTTGTATTATTTGGAATTTGTTGAAATTTAATATAACGATCATTCTCTAATAATGAAATAAAAATTCTCAGGAAAAGCACAATCCACACTCCGAGTTTACTATTGAAAACTTGATGGCTACTGTAACTGATGTGTTTGTAGCTGGATCAGAAACCACAAGCACTACCCTGAGATACGGACTCTTGCTCCTATTGAAACACACGAAGATCACAGGTATGACTCTGACATTGTGAGATAAAGTCAGTCTCCTTTAGATAGCTCTGAAAGAAGTTTTGATATTGATGTTTTTACGTCACCAGATACCATGTGTACATATATGATGAGATAACAATGAGACCAATTTTGACAATGGAGAAAATGAGTGAGAGAAGTTTAGTTACTGTGAGCAGCAGCAGACCACCAGAGCACTGGATTCGGTGGAAAGACACTCTGGGCAGTCTCCTCTCTTCTCTCTCTCTCTCCTCTTTCTCCCACAACTTAGTTTGAATATTTTGTGTGAAGTGGTTTTAGGAATGTAATTCATCTCTTTTGTAAAACTGCTTATAAATAGTATAATCAAATAATATAAATAGTTACTATTTACAACTGAGAATGGAAACTACAGACAAAACTAGAACAATTCGAAGTGAATGCCTTTAGGAAATGTAAGGATGAATAAGAATACTAAGTTCCGCATATGCACAAATGCACACACACATATGGATATTTGGTATTCAATTTTAGAAAATATTTATTATTTATTTTTTGTGTATGAGTGTTTTGCCTACATGTACATTTGTGGACCATGTGCATGCCTGGTGCCCACAGGGACCATAAGAGGGTATCAGATCTCCTGGGACTGGAGTTCCAGACCTTTGTGAGCCACCTGTGGGTGCTTGGAGTTAAATCTGGAGGAAAAACCAGTACTCTTAATCACTGAAACATACTTCCAGCTCCAGGATTCAATTTTAAAGCATCACTACTATTTAGGTGTGAAATTAATTCTTGTTTTGTGTTGTTTTTTCCAGTAACACACTAATGATTAGATTTCACATGTACATGACATTTACATATTGAAACATTTCATCATTTTTGTGTGTTGATTATTCTGTATAACAATGTACCTGTTTGCACAGATTCATCTTAATGGCTAAGTTGTGGGAGAAATTTGTGTATTATAACACAACAATTCTCTAATTTTAAATGTGGATGTGGCCCAATACCTTTATGAAGCTTCATATAGGCTTGAATTGCTATGACAAATGTACCATTTCTTTTTTTTATTTTTTTTTATTATTTTTTTATTTTTTATTTTTTTTTTGGGTTTTGATTTTTTTTTTTTCGAGACAGAGTTTCTCTGTGTAGCCCTGGCTGTCCTGGACTCACTTTGTAGACCAGGCTGGCCTCGAACTCACAAAGATCCACCTGCCTCTGCCTCCCAAGTGCTGGGATTAAAGGCGCGCGCCACCACGCCCGGCTAAATGTACCATTTCTTAATTGTATCCTATCAGCTAAAGTCCAAGAAGAGATTGATCATGTGATTGGCAGACACAGGAGCCCCTGCATGCAGGATAGAACACGCATGCCCTACACAGATGCAGTGGTACATGAGATCCAGAGATACATTAACCTCATCCCCAACAATGTGCCCCATGCAGCTACCTGTAATGTTAGATTCAGAAATTACATAATTCCCAAGGTAAGCTTTTCCTTTGACCCTGCACTTCAATTATCTTGTAGCTTCCAAATTCAAAATATGGTTCTAATTCTCCACCAATACAAAATGAAAGAAGCTGAATTATATATTGATTTTATTATATATATAATTTTACTATTATATAACGATTTTCTTCATCTTCTTTTTCTAATTTTTGAGTCAGCGTCTCACTGTTTTGCTGATGTGGTTCGCAGTCTTTTGAGTTCAAATTATTCTCCTATTTCTGCCTCCCAATGCTAGGCTGCAGGCATATGCCACCATACTCATGCATGTTTAGAAAATTTGTCCATTTTTTTTTTAGCACTGGGGATTGAACCCAGAGCCTTGCACATGCCAGCCAAGGGTTATGAGCTATGACCCCACAATTTGGTTTTTATGACATATCTTCCATTTTTTACACAGTTATTATATTTTACTCTTTTTTGTCATTCATAATAAAAATATGAATGATTTGTGTTTTATTCTTTTACAGTGTTAGAGCGTTTTGAATTTTTCTGTGATTTATTTTTACTTGTGAGCTCCATACATTCTCATGTTTTTTCTTATGAAATGACATCTCTTTCACTTTGAAAAGCTCCCTTAAAATATACTTAGGTCTGGTGGAGATATAGTCTCTTTGTTTTTGTTTTTTGTTTTTCCTGGAGCCTTTATTGATCCTTTATTTTTTAGGGATAACTTCAATAGAGTGTTCTTTTTGTATTGTTTCAAGAGCGAGAATTTCTAAGACAATGTTGAAAGCAGCCATGAGAGCAACCCTGTTTCTTTCATCATTAATTCTTAAAATTAAATGTATTTATTGAGTGTGTATGCATTTGTGTGTGCATGTACGTGTGCGTGTGTGCGTGTGTGTGTGTGTGTGTGTGTGAAGGTGAGAGGACCACTTGCAGGCGTCAGTTGTCTCCTGCTTCCTTCTGGGATCTGAAGATCAGACTCAGGTTGTCAGACTTAAATACAAGTGCTTTTACCTGCTGAGCCACCATGCCAGCCCTTCCAGTCATTGAATTCTTGGTCACTACCTTTATCTGCTATTTTTCAGGGCACAGACTTAATAACATCACTGACTTCTGTGCTACATGATGACAAAGAATTTTCCAACCCAGAAATATTTGACCCTGGCCATTTTCTGGATGAGAATGGAAACTTTAAGAAGAGTGACTACTTTATGCCTTTCTCAACAGGTAAATAACATTTATTTCTATATGTACTTCAGGTAAACTTTTGTTGGGCACTGTGTTGTCTAGGCTGACCCTGGACTCCTGACCTCAAGATTCTTGTCCCAGCCGTCTGAGTATTTGACACTACAGACATTTGCCACCAGGCCTGATTCCACAGGAAACAATTTTGAGGTAAAATGGTTCATCCACCATGTCCTCAGAGACAACCAGTTTGCTCTTTGTGCCTCCTAAAGAGCAATGCTCCCAATATCCATGCATGTCCCTTGATTGTGACACATTCTTACTATCGATCCAGATTAGTGGGAGTTTGAGAATCCAGCCTATTTTTTTTTATTTTTTTCCAGCCTATTTTTTGAATTGAGAAAACTAGAATATAGGTCAATTGAATTTTTCTTTTGTATACCTTCCAAAGTGCCCCTCTTGTAAGCACACCTCACTTAGACTTTTCTTGGCTGCATGACGAAGGTATCTCAGTTCGTTCCCAGACATCTCTGAGAATCCAAATGCCTTAGAGAATATAATAGAAAATAGGCTGAAGACTTATGCCTGAGTTAGGGAAGCTGGTGAGTCAACAAGGCACTGTAATCCAATTGGATTAGTGCTGTGAGAAAGGAAAGCTTGGGTTTCTGGGGAGGTCAGAAGGGAAGTTGCTCACATCCTGCTCTTTCATGACCACAGGCTGTTCTACCAGGGCAGAGGAAAGTTGACTGGCTCATAGGGAGCAAGGAAGTAAGAAAAGAAGAGGAGGCAGGGAACTATACTGAAGAAACAAAATTACAGGAGAAGACATTTTCTATAGATGCAGGAGATCAGAACTTGATGAAAATGCAGGCTGACAAACACCTTGGGCATGTGGAAAGACATTCTGCAGGAATTTCAGAGCCCTTAGAGTTTCCTTTACTTATGATCCTTCACTTTGAAAGTTCAGCTCACTACCCATTATGTGTTCTGAGCCTCTGACACAAAAATGAATCACATTCATTTTTGGCATGTGTTCTTATGATTTTAATGTGGATCTACATTGTACATTTTCATATGTGACAGACTGAGCCCTTCCTTTTAGGGAACTCATTTGGGCAGGGAAACAAAAATGACACAGCATAATGTTCAAGTGGTCCATGGTGCGGTGGAAGCAGGGACAGCGAGGAAGTCTGGGAGTCAGGGTCTTCTACCTGAGGAGATCAAAAAGGATCATAAAGAAATGGCAGAGATTGTGGATCTTGAGGCAGGTATCAGAGCAGCACTTCTTAGACAAATGGTGAGGGCTGAAGCTTTCTTTATGGCACTGAAAAATGGGAAAGGGATCTATGAGTTTATCCTGAGGAGGGATTAACATGGCTTTGAGTATCAGACAGGAAAGAAAATGGGAAGGTTCATGCCTAATCCGTTTGGATCTTGTCTCAAGGGCAGATGCAGGGGATGCATTTAAAGTCATAGATATAGATAGGTAAGTTTGAAAACACTGTGTGTATAAAAGTATTTTGTGGCTGCTTATTTTCCCATAGGCACAAATGGAAACGTAGTATCTGAATCGCCTTAACAGTCCCACTTTAGCCACTACAGCAGTGAAGGGAATGTGTCTGTAGAAGATTGATGTCAACTTGAAAGGTCATAGGATAATTAAAGAATGTGTATTGTTACTAAAGTTGTGATGTAGAGCTTATAATAAATATTTAATGAATGAAGTATCCCTGCTAAAATCAGACGTTAAATAGACGTTTGTGTCCAATGTTTTGTGCATCTCTGTTCAAAAATCCTTGTAATCATTCTATATTTGATTCATCCACCATTTAAGAATCAAATACTTAACTGTCCACCTTTACAACAGTTCAGAACATACTGTAAGGAGGGAAACCTCTGTATTGCTTTTGTTTTTCAGGAAAGCGTATGTGTGTGGGAGAGGCCCTGGCTCGCATGGAGCTGTTTTTGCTTCTGACCACCATTGTCCAGAATTTTAACCTAAAATCTTTGGGTGATACGAAGGACATCAGTACTACCCCAGTGGCCAGTACTTTTGGCCGTGTACCACCTTCATACCAGCTATACTTCATTCCTCGTTAAAGAAAAGACTGTCTGTTGCTATGCTGGTGTCTGGGATTTCTTCTCATGGGCATTGGCTACCTCCTTTCCATCATTAGGGGCACCTCTCTCATTTCTCCTCTCACGTCTCTTTATTATCGAACAAATCCAGTGAGCATCCATCTTTCTTTAAGAAGATTTTCCCGAAGTATCATGCATATTCATCCACCGCCCACTTTAGTCTGTAATACTTTGACCATGACCTATCCTAACACATATGCTGAGTCTGAAAGAACAAAAACTCCAGTCTCTCACACTGGCCTCTCCTAGTTCTTTCCCACCCACCTCTGGTGTAACAAGCTCATAAAAGTAAAATAACAAAAAAAAAGCTTGAAAACCTATCTTTCCCTCCCTCAGTGGCCTTGAGTGACCATTTGGACAGAGTCGTAGATAAAGAGCTCTCAAAAGAACTTAATGTTTATACAACCTGGTTAATAGCCCTCCTGAGCCTCTCTCAGTGAGGCTCTTGGTATGCACAAGGATGACTGACCTCCACCCCAGACCAGGTCATGAATCTCTTGGTATTCTCAGGCAAGACTAACCCCCACCCTGGACCATAAACTATCTTGAACACCTCGTGGGAAATTGAGGATTGCCTTGAGAGGGCTGATAAGGAAACTGAGGATTGCCTTGAGAGGATTGATAAGATTGTTTTGTGGCTTGTTAATCATGTTCTCCTCCTGAGAACAGGGTTGTCAGAGGACTCTCTGAGCTCATCTTACAAGACCAAATGTGACTGTGTATGTTTGGCTCCCTAACTGCCCACCCCCTCCCTTACAACCCCTTAAAACCCTCAGGCTTTCCAGCCTGGACACCATTGTTCACTGGCTCCCTCTGTGGAGTAGTGAGACGGTCCTTGCCTTGGCTGGTACCCTGAATAAAGATCCTTTTGCCTTTGCATCGAGTTGAGTTTTCTTGGCTTGTCTTAGATTTTGTGAACTGGGCATAACAAGTCATTAATATGTTATGAGTGTGATAAAGAAGAGTTCAACTGAGAGACATCTCTGCTCTGTTTGATTAAAAATAAAAGGAGTTATTAAGGGCCGTTTTCAGGCTTCTTAGTGCATAATGTATATAAGGATTGAGAAAAAGTAAAGTTAGTATCATGATGGGATATCGCCTTTCGCCTATTTAGGCTGAGGATTATGAAATTAAAGTGAAACTGAAAACAATGAATTGGTAATAATAAGTAGCAATTGGAATTATTTTGTCAACTTTTTCCAAACCTGGGTAGCTGTCATTGCATAGGCCATTTTTTGGTCTTCTATTCTAGTCCATTGGTCTATATATCTGTTTTTGTTTCTATGACTCTATAGTGTAATTTGAAATTAGGTATTTTGATAAATCTGGCACTAATCATTTTATTCATTGTTGCTGAAAGACCCGGGGGAGGGAAGTTCCTCACCGGATATCACAGCCGCCCCAAAACTCGCAAGAGACCATCTTGATGCAAACGCAAGAGGTTTATTTCGGGGAGAAAAAGGGGAAAAGGGGGGGGGCTCAGTGCACTGAGGGGCGCCACTCGTATCCCATGCAGGGGTAGGAGCCGCGACTATGATTTGGGGGAGAGTCCAATATTTTATGGGGGAGCACCACAGATTAAGGGGGTGGGGGAAATTACAGGTGGGAAGTACCAGCCCAGCCCATCGTTTACCACAACCCAAGGGGGAGGGGAAATACAGCTGGAATGTACCAGCCCAGCCCATTAGTTAACCAGCGGGAAACATCCTACATCTGTTTGTCTCAGGAATGAATCTAATCTTGTTTTGTTATCTACTTTGTGGTCAGCCAGTTCCTGAAGCCCTGGGGGCCCGTGGCCCAATTGACCTTCATTCTTGGTTTCAACCTGTTTATGGTCAGCTAAGTTCCGGGAATCACCTGGCGGCTGGCCTGGCTCTACTGCTGACTTAGGGGGTCTTTTAATAATTTTCATTCCCTTCATTGCTTTGAAGGTTCAGGGTATTTTGTATTTTTGTCTGAATTTTAGGATTTTTTTTGTCTCTGTGAAAACTCACATTAGAAATCTGATGAGAATTGCACTCATAGATCTTTACATGTGAGGCCAGACCTTCTTAATTATCCAATAAGTATTTATTAATAACTATAAACACTTATGACAAATATAAACACTCACTTAGCTACTAGCCCTAAGAATGCCTACAACCCCTAAGACCTAACCACTAAACCTATTGATAACTGTTACACCTATTTTCATAACCTTTTAGAAGGATACAGTCCTTGGGGCAGGTCCTCAGTCGTCAGGAACACAGTCTCTGGGGTAGACCCTTTAATGCACTTAGTTAATATTAATAGTCTTTCTTCCAGAATATCTCAGACCAATGTCCTTTAGGGTAAATTGGCCATGTTGGCTTCATCTTAAATAAGGCTTAAGGCTTCCTTCTCTCTGGGAAACCTCAGCTGTCTGTAAGCCAATTTATTCAGTTTGTATCAGCAACTCTGCCACTTTGCCTCAGTCTTTGGAGCTGGCCACAGTTCTGCTCAGGCCACTATTTGGACTGGTTGAACCCCTCTAAGCAAAAGCTGTGCCACAGGGTTTAGTCCTTGGCTGAGGCTTTCTCTGCTCACCAGCTTCTTTCTGCCTCAGGGACATCTGGTCCTCAGTCCACCAGCACTTTCTCCATCAGATGATACAAACTACCTATCATCATTTCTTGCATGAGAATTCTCTAGCATTGGAAATCTCTAGCATGACCCCCCCCCACTTGTCCTTAAATAGGGTCTCTCCTTGTTCCACCTGGCTTCAGCCTAATCTGGGCCCCACCCATTTAGCATCTGAAAACAATGCCAGGCCATTAACTTTGTTTTTAGTCCATATGCTAATAAGCTAATTGCCCACAGCCAAACCCCGGATTAAGAGACTGTAGGTCCCCAGTGTATGAGGAGGCTCTTGGCTCTCACATGACTGCTGAACTGGGGCAGGGAACTGTTATGTAGCGACACTCCACTCCAGAGGAGTGGGATGGAAGGGATAGGTGGTATAGGGTGGTAGGGTGGGACTGGGAGAGGTGGAAAGAGGACACTGTGATGGAGATGTAACCTGAAGTAATAAACATTAAAAAAAAAAAAAAAGACGAGCCGGATGTGGTGGCCCACGCCTTTAATCCCAGCACTTGGGAGGCAGAGGCAGGTGGATCACTGTGAGTTCGAGACCAGCCTGGTCTACAAAGTGAGTCCAGGACAGCCAGAGCTGTTACACAGAGAAACCTAGCACCTAAAACTTCTTAGTACCTCTAATACAAGCATTTTACATTACCCTAAGGTTTCTCAAAAGGATATTTTTCTCTGAGCATGGGTCCTGATGGATGGCTGGTCTTCATACAATTTTCCAGTTTTAAAGTCTCTTAAAGTCTTTGAATTTTGTTCTTTGCCTTTGTGGTCTTAAGACCAATTAACATATGAAAGTTTCCCAGGCGGCTCACTTACTCAGATGCTTATGGCCAGCAAAGGCCCAAAGTCCCTCCTGGAACTCCACATCTAAGCACTCCCAAATCTCAGGGAGAATCTATGTCCTCTCCAGACCTGAAAGGGGTCAACATCTGAGGGTGAAACTTTCCCATGAGATTGTGATGCATGTTTTTTCTGTTGGCTGAGGAAAATGTTGTTGAGTGAGTCAGGAACAGGAGAGAGAGCCAGCCCTCTGTCCACATGAATCCTGCCTTATATATCTTCACCTGTCAGCAGAAGCTTTCGTGCCCTTTTCCAGTTATGTCCCTGGACTCAGTCTTTTTCAAAAAAGCTTTTTGCAGAGGGGCGAGAATTCACAGGCGGTCCGCAGATGTGGGCAGGTGCTTCAGGGAATGTCATTCAGATGCTTTTCGAAGAGAGCTGTGAAATGACAGCAGACCTCCCAAGGGTGGGCACACCAGGGGGCATGCCCTGCTCCTAGCCCTAAGATCAAAGAGGTCCTGGTCCTTGGTGAGTTCCCAAGGACATGTAAGTAAGTCTTTTATCTTAAAGTCCAGCCTTATTCCAAGTTCCCCATGCTATTATATGCTAACACTAAACCTACCACAGTCGTCCCTCTCCTGCTTGACCCTTTCTGTCACCTGTACAGGTACAAAGGCTACAAAAGGAATCAATAGAAAGAGACACAAATAACTTTTCTGGTTTTTTTTTTTTTTTTTTACACTGTAAGCTTAGTTTGAGCTATTCACTAGGTTGCAGATAGAACTCTAAACTTCCTCCAACAATAGGGAGAAATTACACCTAGCGGGGCATATTTGTATTTTGAATTGAAGCACTGTCAGCTTTAGTGTAGGCCAATACAAAACTGGGGCAGCATGGTATGAAGAGAATCTTGTTGGGGTGGAGTAGGGCAAGGTAGTCAGCACAGGACTGTGCTGGAACTTACTGCCATCTTGATGAAACACAGCACTGAGGAGATTCTATGTGTCAGGAGTAAGACATGCAGAAAGGACCTGAAACAAGCAAGTGAGCTTTATGGAGGCAGTCCATCTCTTTTTCCATGGCTGATGAAGGAAGGTGTGTATCCCTGGTTTAGGCAAGACCCCAGGGATTTTGCCTCTAGACTGTTTATTGCTATTATATTCCTTGCTTGTCATTACTGTGTCCCTCATATATATCTGACATGGAATAGAGATCTGACTCCTCTCAGACATTCTGTCATTGCCCTGTGCCATGGAGATACCACAGCTTCGGATCTGCAGGACTGGTCACTTCATGTGTTCCAGCTTCATAGATTGGCTAGATGTTGGGGTGGGCCAACTCAGAAATCTGGATCTGAGCCTGGGTAGAAGCTGAATTGATCAGCATACCATCTCTCCTGTGCTCACACCACCAAGACCAGCTCTCCTCTGCTCATACCACCAAGACCAGCTCTCCTGCTTTGCCCAGGTGACAGGCAAAACCAGCTCTCCTGATTCTCATGCCCTCGGGCTGGCTCTCCTGCACCCACACCACCATGGCCAGCTCCACTGTGTTGCTCAGGCAGGGTACAGGGGCCTGCTCTCTGTAGTGCTGCAGCTGGTGAAGGACAGGACCAGCTCTCCTGCTCTAAATGTCCTTGGGGCCAGCTCACTGCCTGCTGCAGGTTAGGGAGGGGAGGCAGGTAAGTGTGTGTGGGGGGGGTTGTTGGAGTAATGATTTTGTGCAGTGTATAAAGATTATCCTTGTATTAGTCAAATGCTGATTTCTGTGCTAGTTCAGATCTGATTCAGGAAGGACTTAGGCATTATAATTGTTTTTTTTTCTTTTTTAAGTTAATTTATTTTTTCAAGTTACATCTCGATCAAAGTTCCCTCACTACCCCCCTTCAGAACCAACCCTCCCTCCCTCTTCACCATCTCTGTCCTCATTGTAATTTTTATAATGCATCTCCTGTCTCAATGTTGTATAAACATTGTTCTCCACCACCTTCTAACTGGTTAATAAAGAGCTGAACAGGCAGTATCTTGGCAGGAGAGGAAAAGGCAGGACTTCTGAACCCAGGGAGGGGTTTCAGGTGGGGACCAGGGAGAGGAAGAAGTTGCCATCCAATCACTGATGAAGAAGCAGATGTCAGAGCGAGATTAAGATGGCAGGTGAGGGGCCCAGTGGTGAGAAGTAGGCCAGGCCAGTGATAGAATAGCTGAGCATCTGCCCAGCTACAGTGTCTGAAACTTTTAAAAAATATAAAAGTCTGTGTGCCATTATTTGGAAGCTAGGTCAGGCATAGAAAAAAAAACCTTGTATTTTACATGGGTCAATAAAATTCTTAATGTCATTTACTCTTATATTTACTCTATAAATATTATCTAATTAATATTTATATTTAACTATAATGGGATGAAAATAAAGAATTATGGTTTACAACCAATAAATATCACTGAATCCCATCAAAGTGATGGGATTGCTAGAAAGAGAGATTGGAAAACTGAACTGATATTATTTTTGATTCAGCTCTACCATGAGAAATCTATGTGTCATCAACCAAAAGACTGATCTTTGAGGTCCTACTCATAAGCCTTATAATTGGAATAGTTTTATTTTGGAAAAGTTAACTGAGAGAATCCTAAATAATATTATATGTATGAAAATTCCCCTTAATTTGTCAGAATTCTCATTGAGATGACTGTTAAAACATTTATATCTGGGTCTTGATAAGATTTAATAACTTTTTTTAAAGTATGAGTTTCGGGTTTGCTAATAACTGAACTGATTGATGTTGACCACATCTAATAATGCCTTTACAAAATTCTGTTTTTTTGCTAAGCATTGTCATTGGTGATGTTGAAATTTATATCAGAGAGATTCTTCGATCCTCATGCCCACTTAATACTTCCTCTCATTTGCATGAGGATATTGTGGTGCCTCCTTGTTTTTTGTTCAATGAATAATTTACTTCTTTCCCCATTTTAACTGGCTTCTTTTGTTGGTGTGTGAACAAAAAGCTGACAAAAAGCAATGTAAGAGGGGAGCATTTTATTTTCAGTTACAGTTTGAGAGGATAGTGTTCATCATGAAGGGGAGGGCATATAGATCCCTTCATCTTCACAGAACAGGAAGTATAGCGCAGACAAGAAGAGTGGGCCAGGCATAAAAACCTGAAGGCCAATCCACAATTCTCTACTTCTTTCAGAAAGTTTCTCCCTCTTAATTCTGTAAGCATATTCTAGAACACTGTCCCCAGCTACAGACTAGGGTTCAAACACATAAGCCTATAAAAGACCTTTCACAATCAAACCACATTTCCTACCTTGGTCTCCACGTGCTCATGGCTGACTCATAATTCAAAATGCATTTATTGCAAGTCACATGTAGATTTCAATAGTCTATACACTGTTCAATAGTCCAAAGTCTAAAATCCCTTCTGAGAGCCAAGGCAATCTATTAATAGAAAATCTACAAGGTAAAAACCTAGTTACATGCCTCTGATATGGGATGAAGTAAAATAAATGGTTCCACTCCAAAAGGGAGGAATAGGAATAGAGAAAGGAAATAGCAGAGCAAAGCAAGAATGAAACCCAGTAGGGTATCAAACACCCCCGCCCCGCCGCAACTCAATATCCAGCATCAGGTGTTCAGGATGGAATTAGTTAGGTTTTGATAGTTTAAGGTAGCCACAACCCTCTATGTCTGTCCTCTACACTGTATGTGACCACCCTCTTGACTTACCTACATCCCATGTCTAGAACCTGCTTCAACAAATATCTCAAAGTACTGGCATTTCCAATAGCATTAGATCTTCCTTACAACATATGTTTTTCACCTTCTCAGCTTTATGTAATGGCCTCTTAGTTATTAATTGTATGGAATTCTCTAACAGCATACACTCCTTGGTCTCAGAAGTTGTTTGGAGCCTTGGAGCAAGGCTCCATGACTCCCTAATTCTGTCTTTTATGCCTATAAGGCTAATGCCTTGTAGACAATGCCACCAGGTCCTATATAGCCAGATCAAGGTAAAGTATAGGGCCACGTATGAAGTGTCCTCTCTGTTCTCTTGAGGTTCACCATGGGAAAATGCTTCAAAGTTAAGGAGTTTTGAGATTAAAACTGTTTGGCATTCTCAGTTTAGGTTCTCTCCTTTCAAGTGAATTTGCACTCGTGTAAGTTACAACCTACCATGGATGGGGTCCTGTACCCAAGGAACCTTTCTCATTGTCTCAGTGCAGAGCTTCTAGTTTCTAATTTGTGGAGGTAATAACTTTTCCAATTACACCTTTTCAGTACCTCCACCCATCAAGTACAGGCCATGGCAAACTTACTTCCTATCCTTTCCTCACAAAACTATGTGTTTTCATATAGTTCTGTCCCATTTGTTGTTCCCTTCCACTGCAGATCTGGATAAGAGCAATGATCAGCATGCATGCCACAGTTAAAATGCTATCCTGTTTTGACTTTTCCTCTACTAAACAAATTAGTTAATTACTTTTGAATCAGACTTACTCTAGTTCTTATGACATAGGCAGAATATAGCCAGATTCTTCGCCCAAATGAACCATGAATGGTCTCTAGACCCGTTCCCATGAGTAGTTCCCTCCCATCATAAACCTTGTGAAACAGTGTTCTACTGCCCACATTCTCTTAGCATTCCAGTCCTCCAAACTCCTACCAGAAAGCCCCCCCTAAGCTCTGTTTATAGCACTCTAAACATTCTTAGCTCACATCTCCAAACTCTTGCACGTCTTCTAACAAACCAACTGCAAAGCTTAAGAATTTCAGGCAGATGTATCAGAATGGTCCCACTTTCTTTATAAACTTTCTGTATTGGTTACTTTTAGTCATTCTGTATCTTTCAGCAGGGAATTCCCAGCCTGGTTCTGTTAGCAGGTCAGAAATGCATGCTCCTCTACAGAAGGATATGCTATTTGATACTTCATGTTTGTGTCTTTGTAATATTAGTATATTATTTGAAAAACATATTTTATTATTGGGGAGGAAGATTCAACATCTTATATAATATAAATTCTTTATTTGCAAGTTATATAAAATATTAAATTTCTGTAATATAAAATTTCAAGTGCTCATTAATTTGAGAGTACAGAATTTTGCACAACTTTTCAATTTTGTATCATGGAATAACTTCATTTTTTTACTTTGGCTACATATCAGAAAGCATTTTCACCCAAATTCTTGGAACCCTACCCATTATTATTAAGCCACAATCTACAGGATCTGGGATGGTATGAATGAGAGGAAATGAATCAGCATTTTACTTAATAACTATGTTGGAACAAAGTCCACTGGGAGGAGAGATTAAGTGCTGTTTCTGGTTGGTTTGTTTTGTATCAGAGACTCACAGGTTGATTAGCATATGTCATTATATAAGCTTTGGGTTGTAAGCACACAGTCACATCAGGAAGAAGAGAAGGCAGCAATGCTTCTAGGTGTGTTTCTGGGGCTTGTTCTCACAAGTTTGTTTCTCCTTTCACTATGGAGGCAGAGTTCTCAGAGAAGAAAGCTTCCTCCTGGCCCCGCACCTCTCCCAATCATTGGAAATATTCTTCAGCTAGATCTTAAGAACATCAGCAAATCACTGAGAAATGTAAGTACATGTTTGGTTTTCCTAGTAACACTTAAAGAGAAGTAAACGGGCCTATGTTTAAGTGAGATATGGCTAGGCATGCCCTATAAAAAGCACGATGGGAAATTTGTCACCTTGGCTTGATATACCAACTGTGGTTTCCATCATGTAATTGTCAGAAATCGTAATATGAGGTAATGTGTTGTGGTTACTTAAACATTACCGAGTGTTTCATAGAATAAAAATCACAGTGCAGCAAAGTTGTAGTTTTTTTCTTTCTTAATACCTTCAGTTACTGGCTGAAAGTAAAACAAAGGAAGTAATTAGAGATTGTCTTCACATATGTTAGCTGTGCATTGTATGTAAAATGTCTAGGAAATAGTTATGAGTCTGAACAACGTGAGAAATGATAGGAACAGTCAATCAGGGCTCAGTAATTGCTATTACAATTCTTTTGAGTCTGAACACACCCCTTTTCTGGAGACAAGAATGTGGCATGTGTCAGAACTTGCTTTTGGAAAATTCTGCTCCTTCTAGAGAGTTTTTCTGCTCCTCCTAGAGAGTTTTTCTTTGTTTGTAATGCTTGTAGACAGCAAAGCACCCTGGGTGATGAACACATCTTGATATCACTTAAAAATACAGAATAGTTAATGCTTCAGGTACTGATTCAGGACCTCTATGAAGAGAGCTTTTAGGTAGTGCTGAAACAGTCACCTGGGTATTAATTTCAAAGTGAAACACAGAAAAGACACATGCTCAAATTTGAGATTTTTATCATTTGAAATTTGGTGTACTTTTCCTTACAGAAGCTTTTTAGTTTTATTAGGCTACATTTATTAATTCCGTCTTAGTGGTTGTGCTATCATTATTCTGTTAAAGAAGTTGTTTCCTGTGCATTGCAGTCAAGGCTGTTCTCTGCTTTCCCTTCTATCAGGTTCTGTGTGACTGGTTTTATGTTGTTGGTCTTTGATTTACTTGGAATTGAGTTTAGTGAAGGGTGATAAGTATAGATCAATTTGAATTCTTCTATATGCTCACACCCAGTTGGACCAGCATCATTTGTTGAAGATGCTTTCTTTTTTTCATTGCATATTTCTGGAATTTTTAAAATAAAAATCAAGTGTCCATAGGTGTATGGATTTATGTTTGGATTTTTGATTCTATTCTATTTGATCCACCTGTCTGTTTTTATGCCAATATGATATGGTTTATTACTATAATTCTGTAGTAGATCTTAAAATCAGGGATGGTGATATAACCAGAAGTTCTACAGGATTGTTTTAGCTATCCTAGATCTTTTGTTTTTCCGTATGAAGTTGATAATTGTCCTTTCAAGGTTTGGGGATAATTGTGTTGGAATTTTGAAACAGGTTACATTGAATCTGTAGATTTCTTCTGGTAGGATGGCCATTTTTACTATGTTAATTTTAACAATCCATTAACATAGGAGATCTTTCCATCTTCTGATATCTTCTTCAATTTCTTTGTTCAATGACTTGAAATTTTTAATCATACATGTTTTTCGCTTGCTTGGTTAGTTAAAACTAACCTGAAGAGATTTTATACTATTTGAGGCTATTGTGAATGATGTTGTTTCCCTGTTTTCTTTCTCTGTCCATTTTTCATTTGTATAGAGGAAGGCTGCTGGCTTTTTGTTTGTTTGCTTTATTTTTGCTTTGTTTTGTGTTATCTTTGAGTTTATCTTGTGTCCAGCCACTTTGCTGAATGTGTTTATCAGCTGTAGAAGTTCCCTAGTGGAACTTTTAGAATAACTCGTGCATACTATTATAGCATCTGCTAATAATAGTATTTTGACTTCTTCCTTTCCAATTTGTATTCCCCTGATCACCTTCAGTTGTCTTATTACTCTAGCTAAAACTTGAAACACTTTATTGAATAGATTGGAGAGAGTGGGCAGCTTGTTTGGTTCCTGATTTTATTGGAATTCCCTTGAGTTTCTCTCCATTTAATTTGGTGTTGGCTTAAAGGCTTGCTGTAAATTGGCTTCATTATGTTTAGTTATGCCCCTTGTATTTCTAATCTCTCCAATACTTTTTATCATGAAGAGGTGTTGAATTTAGTCAATGCCTTTTTTGGCATCTAATGAGATTATTATGTGTTTTTTCTTTCAGTTTATTTATATGGTAGATTCACTGATGTTCATATGTTGAATCATCCCTGTATGTCTGGGATGATGCCTACTTGATCATGGTGGATGATCTTTTTGATACATTTGATTTGGATTGCAAATATTTTACTGAATATTTTTCAGTAAAAATTTACTGTATATATTTTCATAAAGGAAATTGGTCTCTAATTCTCATTCTTTGTTCTTTGTTGAGTTTTTGTGGTTTAGGTATTAAGATAACTATGGCCTCAAAAATCAACTTGGCATTCCTCCTTTGTGAATTCTCTGTTTAGCTCTGTTCCCCATTTTTTGATTGGATTATTTGGTTTCTTGACATTTAATTTCTTGAGTTTTTTGTAAATTATGGATATTAGCAATCTGTCAGATGTGGGGTTGGTGAAGATCTCTTCCCAATCTGTAGGCTGCTGTTTTGTTCCAATGACAGTGTCTTTTGCCTTACAGAAGCTTTTCAGTTTCATGAGGTCCCATTTATTGATTGTTGGTCTTAGATCCTGAGCTGTTGGTGTTCTGTTGAGGAAGTTGTCACCTGTGCCAATGAGTTTGAGGGTTTTCCCCACTTTCTGTTCTAGTAGATTTAGTGTGTCCGGCCTTATGTTAAGGTCTTCGTTCCACTTAGAGGAATTCCTAATGGCTGAGAGACACTTGAAGAAATGCTCAGCATCCTTAATCATCAGTAAAATGCAACTCAAGAGGACTCTGAGATTCCATCTCACACCTGTCAGAATGGCTAAGATCAAAAGCTCAAATGACAGCACATTCTGGCCAGGGTGTGGAGAAAGGGGAACCCTCCTCCATTTCTGGTGGGAGTGCAGGCTTGTGCAACCACTGTGGAGGTCAGTCTGCGGATATCTTAGAAAACTTGGAATAGCTCTGCCTCGGGACACAGCCATACCACTTCTGGGTATACATCCAAAAGTTTCCTCACCAAATCGTAAGGAGGTTTCCTCATCTATGTTCATAGCAGCCTTATTTGTAATAGCTAGAAACCGGAAACAACCCAGATGTCCCTCAACCGAAGAATGGATTAAAAAACTGTGGTACATCTACACAATGGAATACTACTCAGCTATCAGAAACAATGAAATCATGCAATTTGCAGCCAAATGAATGGAACTAGAGAAGCTCATCCTGAGTGAGCTAACCCAGACCCACAAGGATGCACATGGCATCTATTCACTTATAGTTGGATTTTAGCCATTTAGTACAGGATAACTATACTATAACCAGTGCACCAAAGGGAACATGAACATAGACTTTGTTTCCTGTCAATGAGACACTTTGCCCTAGTGGTGCTGCCTTGTAGGTCCCCAGTGTATGTGGAGGCTCTTGGCCCTCATATGACTGCTGAACTGGACTGTTATGTAGGGACATTCCACTCCAGAGGAATGTGATGGAAGGGATAAGGGGTAGAGAGTGGGAGGGCAGGACTGGGAGGGGTCCTGAGGCAGAGTTATTCCAGATTTTCTAAGATATCCGCAGACTGACCTCCCTGTACTCCCACCAGCAATGGAGGAGTGTTCCCCTTTCTCCAC
>CAJQZJ010009141.1:6662332-6673838 GCA_907164525.1 Lophiomys imhausi
ATTCTTCGATGCTCATCTTCTACTTGGAGTAGAATAGGGGGTGCTGTAATGTATGGAGAGAAAATGGGAACTGTCCAGGCAGCCACTGGTATGTCATTTTTTAGTTTTGGAAGCTGCAGGCCCTGCACTTCCTATATAATCAGATATATTTATCCCTCTCAGGTCTCTGAGGTGGTTGAAGAATAGATAGCTAGAGTCTCATAGTTAAATTTTGAGTTGTTTAGGAATCAAGAGGGTATTCTGAATCTAAGAAGATATTTTTAAAATTATGAGGCAAGTTAGTATGAAAGCTGAGTTAGATATAGAACTTTAAACTCATGGAGATGGTTAGATAGTAGAATGTTAAAGTCAGGTGCCAAATACATATGGACTGGATATTGGGAATGTATGCTAAGCCATATAACTCTTATAATTGTGGCCTATTTATTTCTGTTGTTTTTGTATTGTATTTATAGTTATAAGAAAAAGAACCATTTTTTGGACTGAAAGGGAGAGCTGTTGGGGGGAAAAAAGAAATACCTTAATCTAAAAAAAAAAAGAAGAGAAGAGGATGGGGGGGTTGAGGGGGAGGAGGGTGGAAGGGTGGGACTGGAGGGGCGAGTAGGGAGGGGATTGTGATTGAGATGTAACTTGAAGAAATAAAAATAAATTATTAAAAAAAACAAAAACAAAACAAAAAACAAAAACAAACAAACTAAAAAACATCTGGAGGTAGGTATCACCATCCCAGATTTCAAACTATACCACAGAGCAATAGTAATTAAACCAGTATGGTACTGGTATAGAAACAGACCAGTGGATCAATGGAACCAAATTCAAGACCCAGAAATGAACCCACACACCTATGGTCACTTAATTTTTGACAGAGGAGCCAAAACCATACAATTGAAAAAGGACAGTATCTTCAACAAATGGTGTTGGTCTAACTGGATGTTGACATGTAAAAGCATCAAATTAGACCCATATGAATCACCTTGCACAAAACTTAAGTCCAAGTGGATCAAACACCTTACATAAGATGAACACACTAAATCTAATAGAAGAGCAAGTGGGGCAAAGCCTCAAAATCATTGCCACAGGTGACAACTTCCTCAACAGAACACCAATAGCTCAGGCTCTAAGACCAAAAATCAATAAATGGGACCTCATGAAACTGAAAAGCTCTGTACAGCAAAGGACACTGTCACTAGAACAAAATGGCTTCCATTCTTTTGGGTTGATTAGTGCGAGATTATTTATTTCCTTGTATTTATGTGTGTAGTTCACTTTCTTAGTTTGGATATTTTCCTCCTAGCACCTTCTGTGGAGCTGAATTTGTCGATAGATATTGTTTAAATCTGACTTTATCATGGAATATCTTATTTTCTCCATCTATAGTGATTTAAATTTTTTCTGGGTATAGGAGTATGGGTCAGCATCTGTGGTCTCTTAAAGTCTGCAGCACATATGTTCCAGCCTTTCTGGCTTTTATAGTCTCCATTGAGAAGTGAGGTGCTATTTTAAAAGTTATGCCTTTATATATAACTTGGTTTTTTTCCCTTTGCAGCTTTTTTTTTTTTTTAACTTTGTGAGACAGGCCTTCTCTGTGTAACCCTGGCTGTGCTGAACCTCACTCTGTAGACTGACTGTCCTCTAACTAAGAGATCCACCTGCCTCTGCCTCCCATGTGCTGGGATTAAAGGCATGTGCCACCACCACCCAGCTACTTTGCAGCATTTAATATTTTTTCTTTGTTCTATATGTTTAATGTTTCAATTATTATGTGGCAAGGGGACTTTCTTTTCTGGTCCAATCTATTTGGTGTCCTGTATGCTTCCTGTGCCTTTATAGGCGTCTCCTTCTTTAGGTTAGGAAAAATTTCTTCTATGACTTTGTTGAAAATATTTTCTGAGTCTCTGAGCTGGGATTCTTTTCCTTCATCTAATCCTATTATTTTTAAATTTGGTCTTTTCATAGCATTCCAGATTTCCTTGTCATTTTCTTGAGTTGTTTGTTTTGTTTTTCTATATTTCTTTAAGGGATTTGTTTTTCTCTGAGGACCTATACTATCTTTATATTGTTGATTTTAAGTTTTTTTTTTCTTGTGTTTCAACTATGCTGGAATATTCAGGGCCTGTTGTGGTAGGATATCTGGGCTTCAGTGGAGATATATTGTCCTGGCTGTTATTGATTGTGTTCTTACACTGGCATCTAGGCATTTGAGTTTGGGATGATTATAGGTCTAGGTGCTGATTTCTGGGTTTGTCTCAGCTGGTTGTTTTGTTTATTGGTTACTGTTTCAACTCTGGATTTTCAGAGACTGTGATGGTTGTTTGTTGTCTGTTTTCCTGGCGTGCTAGGCTGGCACTCAAGGGGAATGCATGTTGGTGTTGGAGACTGGGGGAAGGTGAGGTAAGGGGGAGTTTGTCACTTGTGGTGCGCGGCAAGACCCTGAGTATTGAGTCTGGATAACAGGGAGAGTGGGAAGGTCTGTGGGCTCCCTACCTGTTCTTCTGGTAGGCATGGCCGGTGCTTGAGCAGGGGTGCCTGCCTGAGTTGGGGGCTGGGATACAGCAGAGAGGTGGGGAGGGAAGCTGAGGATGGGTTTTTCTGTGGGATCCACAGGAGACATGGTCAGTGGGGAGGTGAGCAGAAGCTGTTGTTCTGTTGCAGTGCCAGGGGTGACCCTGAGAATTGGGTCTACAGTAACAGACAGAGTGGGGAAGGTCGGTAGACAGCCTAGGTGGTCTTCTGGCAGGTGTGGCCTGTCAAATATTTGCATCTTTTTGCTCCACTTTAATCACTTTTTTATTTTCCAGTTTTCAAAAGTCTATGGCCCTGTGTTCACTCTGTACTTGGGCAGGAAGCCTGCTGTGGTGTTGTGGGTATGAAGCTGTGAAAGAAGCCTTGATTGATCATGGGGAGGAGTTTGCTGGAAGAGGAAGCTTTCCATTGGCCGAAAAGGTTAGCAAAGGTTTTGGTAAGTGTCCTAGTGCCTATATGTACATGTTCGTAAGTGTCCATGTGTCCAAGATACCATGAACCTATGTGTCCATGTATGTGTGTTGGGTTGTGGCCATAGGGAATATGAAGATGGAAAGCAGCTTTAAAAACTTGTTCAAACCCAGTTTGGTTTTCTGTGAGGCAGCCACCCATCAGCCCCCTTCTTTATTTGAGATCTCCCTACTCATTTATGCTCTTTTTTAAGGGATTGTTTTCAGCAATGGGAGGATGTGGAAAGAGATGAGGCGGTTCTCACTCATGACCCTGCGGAACTTTGGGATGGGAAAGAGGAGCATTGAGCACCGTGTTCAAGAGGAAGCTCATTGCCTTGTGGAGGAACTGAGGAAAACCAATGGTGAGTGTCATCTTAGACTTCTTTTTATGAGGTCCTCAAGAAGTTTTGAGGGTTACCAGAGCCTTCATTATGTCTTCTGGCTCAGTCTTCATATGGAAAGTGTATTTTGTAGAGAAAAAATAGGAGAGTTTATATATCCATGATTTTTGTTTTATGGTGGGATTGTGTCTGCTGCAAAGACCATCGTTTAATTTGATCTTTTCCAACTGTTTTGCTTTGAAGATTCTGTGATTTACATTCAAGATTTGCATTCATCAACAAGAATGATTATATGAATCTATGTTTTGTGCTTATTTTCTGATGATTTAAGGAACAACAGTTTCTCTTAGTATAAATATTAATTTCACTAGCAATCACATTGTATGTGAATATGGTGGCATTCACTGCATCACAACTGTATAGAACAGGAACCATGTGCTGTAGTTTCTTTAGTTGGACTATGTTGTACAACTGACATGTCAGGTCCATGCATGAAATTCTGGCAGATTGTTGCTGTGTAACAGTTTTGATTTGGCTATATCTTTTTAAAAAATTTATTTATCTTACGTACATTGGTGTTCCATCTGCATGGATGTCTGTACGAGGGTGTCAGAGCCCCTGGAAATGGAATTATAGACAGTTGTGAGCTGCCATGTTGGTGCTGGGAATTTAACCTGGGTCCTTTGGAAGAACAGCCAGTGCTCTTAACCACTGAGCCATCTCTTCAGCCCCTATTTGGCTATATCTTAATAAAGAATTATCAGTTCATGCTCTTCTGAAAGCATAGCATAATTTATACCACATAGAGTAAATTACTTTTCATTTTTAATGTTATCGATTTATATTTTTGAATAAATCTGTTATTTCATGATTCTGTACAACTGATGTTCAGTTTTCAATGATATGTACAACTAGGCTACACTATTGACTCCATCTTCATTTACTTCTCTCCCTTTATGTGTTGTATTAGGACTTACACATTTATGGCAATAATTATCTTCTCTCATTCTCAAGTTTACAAACATTTTGAAGCACTTTTCATAATGAAGCATGACCTTTATAAAAAAATGCCATTTTTCAAATTAATTGAAAGAAATGAAAAAAAATCAGATTTCTTCTCTGAGTAACACACATATCCATGCTTCTTAAGTAAACTTCTATTTCCTTTGACACAATAAAATATGTATTGATATAACATTTCCAGGAATGTTATAGAGTTTCGTGGCACATGGGATTCAGACGACTAACTCAATTTCGTATTATCAAATGTCCTAGTATTTATCCAATGACTTTTGATTCAACTTATTTTTTTTATTTTAGGCTTTTAGTTTTCTAAGTGCTTTATATATAAAATGTAACCATTTTATTTTAGTAATTTGATTATAAATACCTCAAAAAATACACAAATGTTAAAATGTAATGAATTTAGGGGATGGTGGACATGTTAGTTACTTCTGTTGCTGTAATAAAATACCTGACAAAGGTAACTGAAGAAAGGAAGATATAATTTGGGCTTCTAGTTTTTGCTTATTGAAGGCATACTTTTTTTTAATGTTTATTACTTCAGGTTACATCTCCATCACAGAACCCTCTTTCCACCCCTCTCAGTCCCGCCCTCCCACCCTCTACCCCCTATTCTTTCCAACCCTCTCCTTTGGAGTGGAGTGTCCCTACATATCAGTTCCCTGCCCCAGTTCAGCAGTCATATGAGGGCCAAGAGCCTCCTCATACACTGGGGGCCTACAAGGGAGCACCACTAGGGCAAAGTGTCTCATTTACATTTAACAAAGTCTATGTTCCTGTTTCCTTTGGTGCACTGGCTGTAGCATAGTTATCCTGTACTATATGGCTAAAATCTGATTATAAGTGAATAGATGCCATGTGCATCCTTCTGAGTCTGGGTTAGCTCACCCAGGATGAGCTTCTCTAGTTCCATCCATTTGACTGCAAATTGCATGATTTCGTTGTTTCTGGTGGCTGAGTAGTATTCCATTGTGTAGATATACCACAGTTTTTTTCGTCTATTCCTTGGTTGAGAATCATCTGGGTTGTTTCCAGTTTCTAGCTATAATAAATAAGGCTGCTATAAACATAGATGAGGAAACTTCCTTGTGATTTGATGAGGAATCATTTGGATGTATACCCAGAAGTGGTATGGCTGGGTCTTGAGGTAGAGCTATTTCAAGTTTTCTAAGATATTGCCAGACTGATTTCCATAGTGATTGTACAAGCTTGTACTCCTACCAGCAATGGAGGAGTGTTCCCCTTTCTCCACAACCTCGTCAGCATGTGCTGTCATTTGAGTTTTTGATCTTAATGAAGGTGTACTTTTAAACTATTTATTAGTAGTTATATTAATATCTCTACTTCCTTTCCAACCTCTCCACCTGATGTATGTGAGAAAAAATGTTAGTAGAGACAGAGAGTGTAGATCTTTTTAGATATTGGTCCTTGCAGGTGATTCATCAGGATTATCAGCAGTCCAGCCAGAGAGTATACACAGGAACAGGTACAAGAAGCAATTGGACGCAGCAATTAGCAGCAGCGGTAGTAGTGAAAGCTACTACAGGGCTCTGGAATTGACTGTGGGGGTAACAGCAGTTGCTGCAATACCTATCTCTTCAGTCTGACCTGGGCCACAATCTTCAGCAGCAAAGGCAGCAGTAAGTCTCAGCAGAAGCAAGATTTAAAGAGTTGTCTGGAGTATTTCCAAGCGAAGCAGTCATGAGAGGCAGAGCTAAGTAAAGAGTGATGTCTCTCATTCAGATTCCCTTTATACCCTCTTTTTTCTCTCTTTTCTTTTCTTTCTTTTTTAAATGTTTATTTATTACTTCAAGTTACATCTCCATCACAGTCCTCTCCCTCCACCCCTCCCAGCCCCACCCTCCTACCCTCTCACCCTTCCCCCAGAATGTATAATTCTTTTTTTCAGTCCAACAAATGATTCTTTCTCTTATAACAATAAATACAGTACAAAACAACTGAAATAAATAGGCCACAATTATGTGAGATATATGGCTTAGCATACATTCTCAATGTCCAGTCCATATGTATTTGGCACCTGACTTTAACATTCTACTATCTATCTCCATGAGTTTAAAGTTCTCTATCTAACTCAGCTTTCATACTAACTTGCCTCACAATTTTAAAAACATCTTCTTAGATCCAGAACACCCTCTTGATTCCTAAACAACTCAAAATTTAACTATGAGACTCTAGCTATCTATTCTTCAGCCACCTCAGACCTGAGAGGGGTAAATATATCTGATTATATAGGAAGTGCAGGGCCCGCAGCTTCCAAAACTAAGAAATGACATACCCATGGCTGCCTCGACAGTTCCCATTTTCTCTCCATACATTACAGCATCAGTCTTCAGCTGTTTGGACCCGTTTCTCTGACAGACATTGATTGTAGAGCAAGAATTATGAAGGACTTACCTACCCTGTCTTGGCAGAGGTAGGCTGTTGACTTACCTGTTTCCAAGTTTTGTCCTTTTTGGACAGCAATCCGTCTACAGTTGAAGAAGCAAGGTTTTTTTTTTTTTTTTTTTTTTGCCAAGAGATAGGCTTTCCACTAATTCAGCCATCTCACACTGGAGATTCTTCGATGCTCATCTTCTACTTGGAGTGGAATAGGGCATGCTGTCAGGAGCTGGCAAGAGATAGGCTTGCCACTAATTCAGCCATCTCACACTGGAGATTCTTCGATGCTCATCTTCTACTTGGAGTGGAATAGGGCATGCTGTCAGGAGCTGGCATGTTTTGATATAAAAAAATCTTAATTTAAGAAAACATCTTTGAATGCCATACTCTGCAGAGCTCTTGGGGTTTTTGAAGATGCCCTATCTATCTCTTATATTTAGATAAGCAGATGTTGCTGTCTCTTAACAACTTGATTTCTGAGGAGCTTAGAAAATAACTGTGATAGACTGTCATAGTAACTAACAAAATGACATGCTTGCATGACTGTTAGTTTGTATTTCTTAATTATCCTAAATAGTTTATGATGGTTGGTAGCAAAAGGCCAAAACTTCACATTTCCTTTTTAAGCATTGCTAGGTACAATACCTGTAAGAAGTGTTCCCTTAATTTTGTAACAATATACAAAGATCAATACCAATGTGGCCAAATATACTCTTAATTTTGTATCAATATACTAAGATCAGTACTGATGTAGTCCAATACAATCTTAATTTTGCATTAATATACAACGATCAATAGCAATTTAGCCTAATATAGTATTAATTTTGTATCAATATGCAAAGGTATAAGGGCTTATTCAATAATCTGTCCTTTTTTTCATGATCTTTCCTCTACTATGTCTATGTCCCATTTTTTCTCAAGTCTATTCACTCCTACACAGGAAAGAAAGAAGGTTACAGAAAAGAAAAAGAGAGAAATCCCTAGGTCTAACCTCCAAAACCCATTTATCAAGACCATTTAACAGCTTGTAGTCTCTTCCCCTAAATGACAAATTTTTCTGTTATCCATCGAATAACCAAAGGGGGGGGAAACACCCTCCCCACCTTCTGGGCCTGGGACTTTGCTCTCATAAATGACTTCCTGCTGATTTGGGACATAGTAAACCTGTTTGGGGCCCAAATAGGGATGGAAAATGGTTAAAAATGTTAATAGAATCATTTGATGTTCAGTCCTTTTGTGCTCAGCTATTTAGATGTCCTAAGAAGTTTGTATACAGAAGCTGATCTTCAGGCCTTTACTGAAGTTCTGGCTGGAGCAGTCTGTAGAGCTGAACGATCTTAGTGATTTTGAGTTGTGGTTGTAGACTTTTGAGGAAACAGCTATTGAGGGAGTCTGCAAGGCTCGACCGTCTGGGCCACTCGTCTTCTTTGGTGTCTGATCTGTTTTCTGCTGAGGTTTCCCTTGTCCTGTTGTCCCTGGTTTCCTTGAATGGATGCTTTAAGTCTCCTGGAAAGATAAGAACAGAGCCCTTCCCTAATCCTAACTCTGGGGCAATTACCTTTTTTTTGGGGGGGGGGCAGGTAATATTTTTCCTGGAGCAAATTTGGTTTTTTGACAATATATAAAGTATTATCTTTCAATCTGGATTAAAGAAGAAATTATTTTGTTATTTTGGAGCTAAACAAACCTTTAGTGTATATATTTTGAGATCTCAAAGAACAATTTGTTTACATTGAGCATGCCTTTTGTATGTAGCTTTTAAACTTAGATCCTTCCAAATCCTATGTGCCTGTCTCTGCATACTAAGTATTGGGATCAAGACCTGTGGTTCCCAATTGAAGGGATTAAAGATGTGCTCCCCCACCCCTGGATCGAAGTTTTTCCCTATGTAGAGCTTGTTTTGTATCAGGCTGACCTTGATCTCTGGCATCTGCCTGTTTCTGTCTCTAGTGTGTTGGGATTAAGGGTGTGCACCGTCACCACCGTGTTCCTTGTAACTCTAGAATTTATAAGACAACTAACTCTATAGTGCTCCTCCTGTCTCTACTGAAGTTAAAGGTATGGGCTAACCCCACGCATTTCATGTATTTTATCTTAGCTCTAAGTTTTTTCGACTCTTGTTGGTTTATAAAACCAGGTTGAACAGCTGAAACCTTTAATTTATTTACAGTGTTTTAAACCTGTTACCTGCTTTTTTTAAATTAATACATTTATATATTGGTTGCTTCAGGTTATATCGCCATCATATTGTCCTCTTTCCCCCCTTCCCAGCCCCGCCTTCCCATCCTCTACCCCTAACCCTTCCATCTTGCTCCTCTAGAGTGGAGTGTCCCTACATAACAGTCCATCCCCCAGTTCAGAAGTCATATGAGAGCCAAGAGCCTCTTCATACACTGGGGGCCGACAAGGCAGTACTACCAGTGAAAAGTGTCTCATTGCTTGGGAGGGAAAACTAAAAACCAGACCAACAAACAAGCAAACAAAAACAAAAAAAAAGTCTATGTCCATGTACCCTTTGGTGTGTTGGTTGTAGTACAGATACCCTGTACTATATAGATAAACTCTTACTATAAGTGAATAGATGCCATGTGCATCCTTCTGAGTCTGGGTTAGCCACAAACAATATAAAATACCTGGGGGTAACTCTAACCAAGCAAGTAAAGGACCTGTACAACAAGAACTTCAAGCCCTTGAAGAAAGAAATGGAAGAGGCCTTTAGAAGATGGAAAGATCTCCCATGCTCATGGATAGGTAGGATCAACATAATAAAAATGGCCATCCTACCAAAAGCAATATATAGATTCAATGCAATTCCTATCAAAATACCAACACAATTTTTATAGACCTGGAAAGAGCTATTCTCAATTTCATATGGAACAACAAAAAAACCCAGAATAGCTAAATCAATCCTGTACAATAAAAAAAAAAAAAAAACATCTGGAGGTATCACCATCCCAGATTTCAAGCTGTACTACAGGGCAATAATAGTAAAAATAGCATGGTATTTGTATAGAAACAGATCAGTAGATCAATGGAATCAAATTGAAGACCCAGAAATGGACCCACACACCTATGGCCACCTAATTTTTGACAAAGAAGCCAAAACCACACAATGGAAGAAGGACAGCATCTTCAACAAATGGTTCTGGTCCAACTGGATGTCCACTTGCAAAAGAATGAAATTAGACCCATATTTATCACCTTGTACAAAACTTAAATTCAAGTGGATCAAAGACCTTAACATAAGGCCGGTCACACTAAATCTACTAGAAGAAAAAGTGGGAAAAACCCTCGAACTCATTGGCACAGGTGACAACTTCCTGAACAGAACACCAACAGCTCAGAACCTGAGATCAACAATCAATAAATGGGACCTCATGAAACTGAAAAGCTTCTGTAAGGCAAAAGACACTGTCATTCGAACAAAACAGCAGCCTACAGACTGGGAGAAAATCTTCACCAACCCCACATCTGACAGAGGGCTAATATCCAAAATCTACAAAGAACTCAAGAAACTAAATGCCAAGAAACCAAATAATCCAATCAAAAAATGGGGGATGGAGCTAAATAGAGAATTCACAAAGGAGGAATCCCTAATGGCCGAGAGACACCTGAAGAAATGCTCAACATCCTTAATCATCAGAGAAATGCAACTCAAGACAACTCTGAGATTCCATCTCACACCTGTCAGAATGGCTAAGATCAAAAGCTCAAATGACAGCACATGCTGACGAGTGTGTGGAGAAAGGGGTACCCTACTCCATTGCTGGTGGGAGTGCAGACTTGTGCAACCACTATGGAGGTCAGTTTGGCGATATCTTAGAAATCTTGGAAAGCTTTGCCTCAGGACCCAGCCTTACCACTTCTCGGTATACATCCAAATGACTCCTCACGGAATCATAAGGAAGTTTCCTCATCTATTTTCATAGCAGCCTTACTGGTAATAGCTAGAAACTGGAAACAACCCAGATGTCCCTCAACTGAAGAATGGTTGAAAATACTGTGGTTTATCTACACAATGGAATATTACTCAGCTATCAAACAATGAAATTATGCAATTTGCAGCCAAATGGATGGAACTAGAGAAGCTCACCCTGAGTCAGCTATACCCTCTTAAGAGTCTTCATAAGGATGTTTTCCAATTGACCAACATAAAGCCCTCTTCAGGAGTTAATTCCTATGGACCAAGATCTTGTCTCTCCAAGGAGTCTGTCCATCAAAGAATGTTTTTCAGAAAAAAAACATGTTCCCTACAGTTTCCAGCTGGCAAAACATCATGTGCTCTTCCATCAGGATGTTTTGCATGCCTCTCTTGAGTCTGATTTTCAGCTGTGGACAAAGCACCGCACATCCCACACTTGAGACCAAAACAAAAACACATTCATTCAGCACAATCGTGTTTTTTAAAGATATCAAAACTTCCACCACAGGGTATATCTATTAGGATGGAATTTCACAGAAGGGGAGCTTGAGTCCCTTCCTGGTCACCATGGGAGTTCAGCAAAAAGCAGAGGATCAGAATGCTCCTGCTTGGCAAACTTCCTTTCATTTTATAATGTTTTTTTCTAAATATAATTTTCATCTCACATAACAAAGATGTGTTTCATTTTCATGTTAGTTTTCCCAGTATTTAACACAATCTCTATTGTACTGTATTGGCTATAAATATGAATCATTCAACTCCTACATATAAACATTTCTAGGTTCCCATGATTCTTTCCTTCTTCTTCTTCTTCTTCTTCTTCTTCTTCTTCTTCTTCTTCTTCT
>CAJQZJ010009141.1:6673848-6708999 GCA_907164525.1 Lophiomys imhausi
CTTCTTCTTCTTCTTCTTCTTCTTCTTCTTCTTCTTCTTCTTCTTCTTCTTCTTCTTCTTCTTCTTCAGGAGATGCTTTTCCCTCTTCCTTTTTATTAGTTCTTTGAGAAGTTTGTACAGTGTATTTTGATCATATTCATCCCTCAGCTCTTCCCACATCCATCCTGACTTGCATCCCCATGCATGTTTGTACTTTGTTGTTTAGAGGCTCCACAAACAGACATGAATCTCCTCTGGTCTTGAATTGCTGAAGATTTGAAAAGTCTTTTTTTTTTTTTTTTTTTTGCTTCCAAACAGCAGGCAACTGTAGTGAAAGGCCAGTCAATAGAGGTATGAGATGAAAACTGAGTATACTCAAATTCATGATTTGGATAGATGGCCAGATCAATGAACTTACGTTAAATACAAAACTGATCCACAGATGTAATGCATACTGTTATGTCTACCAGGCCATGTGTGGGCAAGACTTGCTTAAATTGTCCTAAATTCCTTTATCTGTTAGGAGAGATCATGTTTTACGCACATATATTTCAGTGGCATTTAAAAATTGTTCCCAACTCTTTAGGTGCTCCCTGTGATCCCACCTTCATCCTGGGCTGTGCTCCCTGCAATGTCATCTGCTCCATTGTTTTCCAGAAACGTTTTGATTACAAAGATCAGGAATTTCTTACCTTTATGAACATCTTAAATGAAAATGTAGAGATTCTGAGTTCGCCTTGGATACAGGTGAGTTCAAGTTTCTTTAAAAAACAAAACAAAACAGCACAAAACCCAACAACCACTTAGAGATTTGTGCTTCATGAAATTCCAAAAATTCTTTAGAAAAATGAAGGCTTAACTGTGGGCTGTTAGAACCCTGTTTATTGATTTTCCATTAAACTTCAAATCATTTATTCAATTAGTCATCAGGCCAATGCTTAGAAGATGTGTAAGTAACTCAGTGGACATCTGTTTCATTGTTGCAATATTCTGTCAGCAGCAAGGCTTATGCTCCTTAAATACTTCAGAGGTTTGTCATCAAAACACTTAGCAGAAATATAATTTGCAATAAGACTATTTTCCTCAAGTTGGGACAATATTTGAGATGATTGAAAATGCTAGGACTCTTGGAATATGTCAGTGGCATTTAATAAACAGTTGACATCCTAAGTAGCAATAATACTGGCATAGGAGTGACACAATGTTTGAGGGATATCTGGATCACATCGGATTTTTCCCTGTACTGAGTTGGCATATCTTACAATTTGTCTAAATGATGTTTGTATGGTCTTGAGGACATCATCTAGCTGGTCTACACAGGTTCACAGTTGTACTTCAAGAACCCTTGAGACTCTCACTGCTAAAATTCTTATTCTGTGTCTGAGAGTGGATGACAGAAACAGTAGTAGGGATGATGCCTATTCTTCAAATCAGGATCTGATTTAATCTCTGTTGCAGTCTACAAAATGTGAATTACATTAATTCATGCTATCTTGTAGTCCAAGCTTGTAGTGAAGAGGTTGTGTAGAAAACGAACAAGTTGATGTAAAATTCATATATGGAATAAGGTCATGTAAGAATTTAAGCAGTGGTTATCTCATTTGAGCCTGCTCATGATGTTCTCCCATAGACATCTTTACAAGCAAAGAGAATTTCTATATACACCATAAAAATCACTCATCAACATAGATAACATGTATTATTTATTGTGTATTTATTCTTTCTGACCAAGGTCCACTATAAGGTCCATATATATATGTCCCATGTTTTAAACCTTTATCATTTACTTTTGCAGATTTGCAATAATTTTCCTGCTATCATTGATTATCTACCAGGAAGACACAGAAAATTACTTAATAATCTCAATTTTTTAAAACATTACTTTTTGTCAAAAATAATAGAGCATCAAGATTCACTGGATACTAACAATCCTCGTGACTTTATTGATTGTTTTCTGATCAAAATGGAGCAGGTAATGTTCATAAAACTCCAATCTAGTTATTTGATTGCTTGAGCCTTTTTTTCTGTTGTGCTGTGAATTGTCTCTGTTTATAAGGATGTTTAAATGGTTCAGGCCAGTAATGTTTGACAAGCACTTTGTGTGCTTAATATGTACATAAATTTTCAGTAAGTATCCCAGACAATATAAAGTTAAGTAATTTGAATATATTGACCTTATGCTTTTTAGACAAAAGTAATCTACCTGAGGGGCCATATAATGCAATGGGACCATGAAATGGACATATCTAAAATTCTTAGAAAAAATGTCATGACATGATATAAAGATGAATGTTCTCTTTGCAGACAATGTATAGAAACTTAGAAAAGCAGCTCAAGATAGCCAGACTTCCTACAATTTCTGAAGATTGAACTAAATCTTAGCATATTACCCATGGACAGCTGAGGGATGTTCAGATGAATCCTAAGGTGTAGGTCATGGTGTGAGAAAGGAATGGTTAGTGCCCAGGATGGAGGAGCTTTAACTGAGTGTGACTTCAAGTGACTTGACATGGATGTGGGACTAGAGAGTGACATCTATCAGGCACCTGTAGAATAAACGCTTCAGTCCTGGCTGCAGTTGATGGAAAACCACTTATTTTCACTGAATACTGTTGGCATGCATCATAAATGTAAGGTTTTTGTTTGTTTGTTTCGTGAGGTCTACAGTCTGCTCCCCTGTACTGTACCCTTATGCTAGCTGTGACTGGATTTACTGTCCTTGCTCAAGCAGTATACTTTCCCTATGACAGTCATGGACCTTCCCATTTTTTTTTTTACCACATAAAATTGAGACCATCATCTTCATGACTAACCCTCACATCACATGCTGTCTGCTTTTTCTCCTTCTTATGTGTGTTTTAAGTAAAACATTTTTCTCTTTAATAAATTTATTCACTTTATATCCTGATCACAGCTCCCTTCATCCTTTCCTCCCTGTCATACCCTCTGACCCTCTTATGCTCTTTCCCTATTCTCCCCTCCCCTTCTCCTCAGAAAAGGGGAGCTCACCTCAACTGCCATACAGGACTAAGCACATCCTTTCCCACTGAGGTCAGACAAGGCACGCCAGTTAGGGGAAAGTCCTAGGAAACAAAGTTCATGTCAGAGACAGCCCCAACTCCAAAGGTGACTCACATGAAGACCAAGCTGCCCATCAGATACGTATGTGTAGAGAGCTGTGGTCCAGTCCATGCATGTTCTTTTATTTATGGTTGAGTCTCTGTGAGCCCCCATGGGCCCAGGTTAATTGATTCTGTTGGTCTTCTTGTAGAGTTCTTGTCCCCTCCGGGTCTCTCTATCCTCTCTGAAACTTTTGCACTAGACTCCTTGAACTCTGCATCTCTTACCATCAGCTGCTGGATGAAGCCCCTCAGAATAGTTGTGCTAGGATCCTCTCTGTAAGTGTAGCAGAATATCATTAATAACGTCAGTGGTTGGGAATCTTCCATGCAGTGGGTCTCAGGTTGGGCCAGTCATTGGTTGGCCAGTTCCCCCAATATCTGCTCCATCTTTATTCTTGTATATCTTGTAGATAGGGTAAATTTTGAGTCAAAGGTTTTGTGGATGGGTTGGTGTGCCCCTCCCATCACTGGAAGTTCTGCCTGGCTATGGGGTATAGCCACTTCTGTCTCCCTATCCCCTGCTGCAAGAAGTCTCAGCTAGGAACAACTATAGACTACCCCATAGCAGGTCTCCAGCTTGTACCCCAGAGATTGCACCCCATTGGTTTCCCTTCTCTCTCCAATCCTCTCACCTCCCACCCCTACTCTCACCATACCTGATCCCCACCCTCCTTCCCCTCTCCAACCCAGTTCCTTCTCTTTGTCCACTTCTGATGTCTATTTTATTTCACATTCTTTGTGAGACTCAAGCATCCTCCCTTAGGCCCTCTGTGTTACTTATCTTCTTTGGGTCTGTGGATTGTAGTGTGGTTATCCTATACTACATTAGATAATATCCATTTATAATTGAGTGCATACCATGGGTGTCTTTCTGGGCCTGGGTTACTGTACTCAGAATAGTATTTTCTAGTTCCACCCATTTGCTACAAATTGCATGATTTCCTTATTTTTAATAGCTGAGTACTGTTCCATTGTGTAAATGTATCACAGTTTCTTTATCCATTCTTTGGTATGAGGGGCATCTGGGTTGATTCCACTTTCTGGCTATTATAAATAAAACTGCTATGGACATAGTTGAGAAGATGTCCTTGTGATTTAGTGAAGCATATTTTGGGTATATGCCTAGGAGGGGCATAGCTGGGTCTTGAGGTAGACCTATTCTGAGAAAGTGCCAGATTGATTTCCAAGTGGTTGTACATGTTTTCACTCCCATCAGGAATGGAGGAATTTTCCCCTTTATCTACATCCTTGGCAGTATGTGCTGTCACTTGAGTTTTTGATCTCAACCACTCTGATGGATATAGGTTGGAGTCTCAGAGTCAATTTGATTTATATTCCCCTGATATCCAACGACCTTGAACATTTTTTAAGTGCTTCTCGGCCATTAGAAATTCCTCTGTTGAGAATTCTTTGTTGAGCTCTGTACCCCATTTTTAAATTGGAATATTTGTTTTGGTGGTGTCTAATTTCTTGAGTTCTTTATTTTGGATATTAGCCCTCTGTCAGATCGAGGGTTCATGAAGATCTTTTCCCAATCTGTAGGCTGCTGTTTTTTCCTATTGATGGTGTCCTTTGCCTTACAGAAGCTTTTTAGTTTCATGAGGTCCCATTTATTGATTGTTGATCTTTGTGCCTGAGCTGTTGGTGTTCTGTTCAGGAAGTTGTCTCCTGTACCAGTGCTTTCAAGGCTATTCCCTAATTTATCTTCTATTAGGTTTAGTGTATCTGGTTTTGTGTTGAGGTCTTTGAACCACTTGGACTTGATAAGTACAGAGTGATAAGTATGGATCATTTTACATTCTTCTACATGCAGAAATCCAGTTAGACCATGCCCATTTGTTGAAGATGCTTTCTTTTTTCCATTGTACAGTTTTGGCTTCTTTGTCAAAAAAAAAAAAAAAAAAACAAGTGTCTATAGGTGTGTGGGTTTATTTCTAGGTCTTCAATTTGAGTCCATTGAGTTTTTTAAAAAAGGAAATGGGGCATTGTTTTAAAAAACTAAAATATCCCAGTCATCCAATTTTACCAATGAAGTCTCAGGGACCAGATGCTGGGCTGAAAGCTTGCTAGCTCAGAGAGGAAGAGAAAGCACCCGGATTATGTTCCTAGTCCACCAATGTCCCAGCTAAAAGTCCTAAAATAAACAGCCCAGAAGAACCCAGAGAAAAAGCCTTGTAGAAGGAAAACATCGAAGGAGAAACCTTCTGAAGGAGAAAAACTCTGAAGAAGAAAACCCCGACAGAGAAAACCCAAAGGAAGTAGAACTCCCAACTCCTTCTCCAAGCTGTCTTAAATACCCCTCAGCTCAGTGTCCCTCCTTTCTGTTTAATCCCTGTCATCTGGTTTCTTGCTCCACTTCTTGACCTAGGGTTAACTTTATTTAATCTTGTGTACAGAAAACTCTTGGATTAAGGTGTGTTCTAGGGCAGATCCACATCACAAGTACTTGTTTACAGTAAACAGAAAGCACTTGGATTAAAGGCTGAGCCATCCCACGATTAGAAACAGAGATTTCAAGTCATAATTTTTGGGGTTCACAATGTGTTCAAATATTCTGCAACAGGACATCAATTCTTTTGTTTATGTATCTTTGAGAACACAGTACACTGCATGGCTAATCTATCTGAAGACTCTCATGAAAGACTTTTCCAGACTAGAATCTGGGTGTAGGAGGTGAAGATGGGTCGGGGCTTTCTACACTTCCTGAACACAGGCCAATTTCTTCTACTGATGCAATCTTCAGGGTCTGTCAAGTTAAACTTGTCACACATAAAGTAATTTTATTCACTGTAATAAGTACATTGACAAATACATTTCTGGATAACATAATCAAACCATTCTTAGGAAAAGAACAACCCAAAGACAGAGTTCACTTTTGAAAACTTGATCTTCTCAGCAGCTGACCTGTTTGCTGCTGGGACAGAGACAACAAGCACAACACTGAGGTACTCTCTGCTGCTGCTGCTCAAGTACCCAGAAGTCACAGGTAATGACACAGGTGGGAAGTGAGTTTCCCAAAGAAGGTGGAAGACACCCCTGGACTCCTTCATTTTGTTTGTCTCAGGGAAGCTTCAGAATTTAAACTTCTGTACTTCTCCAGTCTGCTGCATTTATCAGTAGGACTGAAGTACAATATCTCAGCCCATAGCAGAGGGTGTAGAGAAGTGAAGTGAAGACAGAGGGCAGGAGGAAAAATATTGTTCCAGTCCCTGGATTTTATAGGATCTGGTTGTGCCCACACAAATTGTTAAAAATGCAAATTAGTTTAAATTGGAAAAAGCCATATTGAATAGTGGCTATATTCTTGAGGATAGTTTTCCTTATTCTGATAATTTTTTTATTAGGATAGAAACTCTTCTTATAGAGAAAGAAATATCAATGCTA
Organism: Lophiomys imhausi; assembly: GCA_907164525.1. Lineage (NCBI taxonomy): Eukaryota > Metazoa > Chordata > Mammalia > Rodentia > Muridae > Lophiomys > Lophiomys imhausi. Next base: position 6,680,334 of record CAJQZJ010009141.1, read on the forward strand.
GAATATAGTGAGACATAATTCTGGGAATTATTCTAGAGCCTTAGATCCAACAAATGGACACGTACATTTAGGCAGAATATCTAAAGAAATTTCATTTATTATTCTATAAATCAGTTTCTATAAAACAGTATTTAACATAGTGCAAATTATTGGGGGACTATTTTATATTTTATCTTAAATTAAAAACAATTATTCTATGAATATGAATGTTTTGCTTGCATTTATGTGTGTGTACCATGTGCATGCCTGTTGCTGTGTACCTATTGTCCCCAAAGAGTCCATGTTTGGAAATAATAAATGCCAGAGATGATAGAGACCAAGGTTAATGATAGCTTGTAATGGGAATTAAATCAATATAAATTAGATTTAGTGAATATCCAGGGGCCTCTGATACAGTATCCTAAAAGCGGGCATGAAGATCAGCTTGGCACTTGTGGAGACCTGGAATGGTAGCATATGGACTAAAAAAAAAAAAGGTTTATGGCCCAGCATAGTTTTCAGCTGTAATAGTGGACTAAGTGGGCGAGGCCCAGATTAGGCTGAAGCCTGGTGAAACCTGCCTCGTTTTACTTTAAATGAGGCTTGAGTCTTTTCTCTGGGAGTCTCAGCTCTCCATAGGCCAACTTGTTCAGTTTGTTTTAGCCACTCAGCCACTCTGCTGCAGTCTTTGGGTCTGGCCACGGTTCTATTCAGGCCGTCCTTTGAACTGGTTGCATCCCTCAGAGCAAATGCTCTGCCATAGGGTTTAGTCTTATCTTTTTGCTGCCTTGCTGAGGCCTTCTCTGCTTGCCAGCTTCTTTCTGCTTCACGGTAAAAGCTGTTCTCTTGAAGAATCAGAGCTGACATACTTTTCAGCTCCATTTGAGATCTGCTTTTCAGTCTGTCTGCATTTGCTGCATCAGATGATACAAGCCATTTTGCATCTCTGGAGCCAGAACTCTCAGGCTCCGCCCACTTCACCCTTAAATAGGGTCTCTCCTTGTTTCACCTGGCTTCAGCCTAATCTGGGCTCCGCCCACTTAGTCCATAATTAGGAGCTGAAAACGACACCAAGCCATAAACCTTTTTTTTTTTTCAGTCCATATGCTGCCATGCCAGGTGTCCACAGGTACCAGGCTAATCTTCATACCCCCTTTAAAGAGACTGTACCAGATGCCCCTAGATATTGTCTACATCTAATTTAAAATGATCTAACTCTCATTACAATAGCTCCTCCCTGGCCAGGTTTTTTTTAATGTCTTTATTCATCAAGAAACTAATTTCTCCTATGGGAAAAGAGAGCTTGCTCTTAAAGAAATCTAGCTTGACAAGTCCCATCCACGGGGATTTTTGGCAGTGACAGAGAGAGGTGTTTGACAGAAAAGAGAGTTGGTGAATTTTCAACTTTCATATCTGCCAGGTCTCATTCATGTTTCTTCAGTTTCAGTAGCCCTATATACCATTCATAGAATAACTGGGGAGTATACACCTCCATTGTTACCATCTTAATAAAAAATGTTCATCCAATATCCATCATGTTAAATAAAATTAAATAATTGGCCCAAGATGTCAGATCTTGCAGTTTCAGATTACCAGTGTTGAAGAGAAAGTTATAAAAACCTTCAGGGATTAAACCAACCCAGTCATTTATAGTGAATTAGCAATCAGACTGTACCAGAATTCTCAAGAGATGCCATAGTTCTATATACTCCTAAAAAAATAAGGGTGTTTTCAGCCCTCCATTTTCCTTATAGAGTTTCATATTTTCCTTTCTTCCAAGATACTACAATTAAGTGTCTGAAACCAAGTCATAAGAAGTAATGGGCTATAGGAACCCAGAGAACTCATGAAGGAGAATAAACTGTCAGGGGGCTGCTGGCCATCACATCTAGAAAATGACCAGGGGGTTGAGGGGGAGGAGGGTGGAAGGGTGGGACTGGAGTGGGGAGGAGGGAGGGGATTGTGATTGAGATGTAACTTGAAGAAATAAAAAATAGGGCTGGAGAGATGGCTCAGCGGTTAAGAGCACTGGCTGCTCTTCCAGAGGTAATGAGTTCAATTCCCAGCAACCACATGGTGGCTCACAACAATCCATAATGAAATCTGGTGCCCTCTTCTGGCCTACAGATATACCTGCAGACAGAACACTGTATACATAATAAATAAATCGTTTAAAAAAAAAAAAGAAAGAAAAAATAAATTATAAAAAAAAAGAAAAAAAAAAAAGAAAATGACCAGCTCAGAATGGACTGATGGAGAATGAAAGTGTGAAGAGAGAACCGGGAAGAAAATATAAAGAAGTGGTTGATAGTTTGAGAATTTTGAAACATCTATCTGGGTATTTCAAAACGATTTCAATAAAATGAACAAATGTAAACCAATAAATAGAAAAGAGTTGAGTGCAAGATAGCATCAACAATGAAAATAGTTGTTTTCCTACTAGGGCACAGAGTTTATGTAGTCACAAAGACTTAACCAATGGGAACAACCAGAATTGACCTATGAGAATTGGACCAAGGGAAATGTGTTTATATTTTATACATTATAGAATAAAAAGCCATTTTCACAAGAAGAAGAATTTAATTTCTCCAATGATTTATAAGAATGAAATAGTCATTACATATAAATATAAAATAAATTTCAGGAGCAATTGTTTGTATATGTTCATATTTGGTTAGTAGGAGGGTATTTACATAGCTTTGGAAACTACATACAAACATTCACACAATAACATTGTAACTTATTTTAAAACGTAGTGCATTGTTTTGGTACAAATATATGATCAATAGTTTTCATCTATAAGAGCTAGTTTTCTTGACTTAATGTTGTCCTGTTTATTATTTTAAAGCAATAGTTGATGTTGATCTTTAAGAATGCTAATTGATATATATAATGGGTATGTATTATGACTCCTAGTATGTAGGATAGTAGTATTTGCATCAGAGTAACTAACACTTCATTAGCATATATTATGCTTTCATACTGCTGCCATGCATCTTTGTCTTGCTACAAGTAACCCTGAGCTGTGACCAATATGCCACTTTCCTTTCCTCTTATTTTTCACTGTTGAAACAGCTAAAGTTCAGGAAGAGATTGATCAAGTGATTGGTAGACACCGGAGGCCCTGCATGCAGGACAGGAGTCACATGCCCTATACTGATGCTGTGTTGCATGAGATCCAGAGATACATTGATCTCCTTCCCACCAGCCTACCCCATGAGGTGACCTGTGACATGAAATTCAGAAACTATCTCATTCCCAAGGTAATCTTCCTTCTTCTACATTGAACCGTAATGTTCTTTATCTCAAATGAGTGAGTGAAATTAAATCATTGGCCTATATTGAGTTTTGCACTGTCAGATTACCAATGTTAAAGAGAAAGTTATAAAACCTTCAGGGATATTAAATAAAGCAAGGCACATACAGTGTATTTACAACCAGTCTGTAGCAGAATTCTTAAGAATTTAATTCATAAGAATTCTTAAGCATTATTTTTTATTTATTTTTATATATTAGTTATATTTTTTTCTATTTTTTAGTCTTTTTTATCTATTGTATGCTTATTGATTTGTTTGTTTAGTAGTTCTCTCTCCCGGGCAACGAGACACTTTTCACTGATGGCACTGCTTCATAGATCCCCAATGAATGAAGAGGCTCTTGGCCCTCATATGACCTCTCAACTGAGATGAGGGACTGTTATATAAGGACACCCCACCCCCCAGAGAAATGGGATGGAAGGGTTAGGAGGTAAAGAAAAAAAAATGAAATGTGATGTTTCGGCCTTTTACTACTGTCATGAACTGTTTAGGATAATTAAGAAATGCAAACTAATGGTTATGCAAGCTAGTCATTCTGTTAGGTACTATGACAGCCTATTATAGTTACTTGCTAAGCTAATCAGAAATAAACCTGCTAAGAGACAAGCAACATCTGCTTACCCTAATATAAGAGATAGATAGGGCCTCTTCAAAAACCTCAAGAGATCTGCAGAATATGGCATTCAAAGATGTTTTCATAACTTTAGAATTTTTAAATCAAGACATATCAACTCCAGACAGCACCCCCTATTCTACTCCAAGTAGAAGATGAGCATCGAAGAATCTCCAGTGGGAGATGATTGAATTAGTCGCAAGCCTATCTCTTGGTAGGAAAAGCCCCTCGCTCCAACTGTAGACAGAATGCTGTTCAAAAAGGACAAAACCTGGAAGCAGGTAAGTCGACAGCCTAGCTCTGCCAAGACAGGGTAGGTAAGTCCTTCATAATCCCTGCTCTACAATCAATGTCTGTCAGAGAAGCGGGGCCAAATGACTGAAGAGGGATGCTGTAATGTATGGAGAGAAAATGGGAACTGTCCAGGCAGCCACTGGTATGTCATTTCTTAGTTTGGGAAGCTGCAGACCCTGTACTTCCTATAAAATCAGATATATTTATCCCTCTCAGGTCTCTGAGGTGATTGAAGAACAGATAGATAAAGTCTCATAATTAAATTTTGAGTTGTTTAGGAGTCAAGAGAGTGTTATACATCTAAGAAGATACTTTTAAAATTGTGTTGCAATTAGTATGAATGTTGAGTCAGATATAGAACTTTAAACTCATGGAGATGTTTAGATAGTAGAATGTTAAAGTCAGGTACCAAATACATATGGACTGGTCATTGGGAATGTACGTTAAGCCATATAACCCTCATAACTGTGGCCTAATTACCTCTGTTGTACTGTATTGTATTTATTATTATAAGAGAAAGAGCCATTTGTTGGACTGAAAGGAGAAACTGTAGGGGGAAATAAGATATACCTTAAACTTAAAAGAAAAAAAAAAGGGAAGAGGATGGGGGGTTGAGGGTGGGAGGGTGGGACTGGAGGGTGAATAGGGAGGGGACTGCGATTGAGATGTAACTTGAAGAAATAAAAAATAAAGGAAAAAAAAAAGAATTCTTAAGCATGTAATTGATTCCAGTTTCCTTCCCCCACAAGAATAAAAAAAATACAAACACTTTAAATCTGGAGGCTGGATGGACTTTGTCCTGTTTTCAGTATCAACTAATACATTTTTTAGAACAAGTCTTGGTTTGTGGCACTGTAGGCCTTCCAGATTTGTTCTCCATTTAAAACCATGTTTTAGCCACTCTTGGGTGTTTATATTTTCAAATAAAATTTAAAGTTCAGACTGTCAGTCTTTGAAAAGACTCTTTCAGGATTTAATCAGGATGCTAAGAAGCATATTGGTACTTTTGGAAGAAACCATATATTGACCTATCAAGTCTTTTCAGTTCATGTAATTATGTCCCCTTTCAGGGTATGTATATTGTTGTCCTTTAATATAACAATAGTTTGCTAACGTTATAACTTTGGCAGAAGAATGGACAAAGAAGATCCTATAGAGCTCACATGTTGTAAGGTAGACTGACATGTATTAACTATGCTGTTAGTAGATATGGTGAGTATTCCTGTGTTTGGGTGACATTCAGATCTCTTCACTGTAGAGGTTCTGCTCCTTTTGTAATTAATAAAATCTATGGCCTGGCTCATTGACACCTTATGAATACCCTGTTTGGTGAGTCATCTGATCAGTTTCTCAGTTTCGGTGTTTATACCTAAGTAAACTGAGTACCCTGACTGGAATTCTTACAAAATCAGGGAATTTCTAATTTTGTCATCACTAGTTTTTTTCAAGTTGTCCTAAGTGTAGTGAAGAATTCCTACACATTTTAAAATTAAGGCAAATATACCATGTGGCAGAGAAAACACTGAACAATTTGTTTTTGGCCACATTATTCCAGAAGACATTGTTAATTGTATCAGACATGTTTATGCAACATTCCTATGAGCAGATACTTCTGGCGTTTAACATAAAAGCTTACATTTGACGACACATTCCACATATGCACAACGCAATAATAGCAGTGGTGAAGAAGAGCAGTGTGTGGTGATAGACAGCAGTGTTAAGCTTGTTGGTATCTGAACATTCCATTACTTGGTACTTCAAAAGTTATTGGAGGACCCTGACTCAAGATCACTGCCACTGGACTCAAACTCATCCCTGTTTGTTACATGATGTGCCTGCCTATATATGCTGCTGTTGTTGTTTGGACAGGTTTCCTCACAGGCTCTGACTATGCTCTGCCCACTGTTGCTCTTCCTTCTGCAGCTTTTTTTTTTTAATTTTATATAAGTACTTTATTTTTTTTTTCTTCAAGTTACATCTCAGTCACAAACCCTTCCCTATTCCCCCTTCCTGTCCCACCCTTCCACCCTCTTCCCCCCCAACAGCTTCCCTTTTCAATCCAACAAATGGTTCTTTCTTATAACAGTAATTTCTATACAAAACAGCAGAATTAAATATGCCACATTTATGAGAGTTAAATGGCCCAGTATACCTTCCCAATGTCCAGTTCATACATATTTGGCCCCTGACTTTAACCTTCTACCTTCTTACCATCTCCATGAGTTTAAAGTTCTATAACTGACTTAGCTTTCATACTAACTTGCATCACTATTATAACCATCTTCTTAGATCTAGAACGCCCTCTTGATTCCTAAACAACTCAAAATTTAGCTATGAGACTCAAGCTGTCTATTCTTCAACCACCTCAGAGAGCTGAGAAGGATAAATATATCTGATTGTATAGGAAGTACAGGGCCTGCAGCTTCCAATACTAAGAAATGACAAACCAGTGACTACCTGGACAGTTCCCATTTTCTCTCCATACATTCCAGCATCAGTCTTCAGCCTTTTGGTCCTGTTTCTCTGACAGACATTTATTGTAGAGCAGGGATTATGAAGGACTAACCTACCCTGTCTTGGCAGAGCTAGGCTGTCGACTTCCCTGCTACCAAGTTTTGTCCTTTTTGGACAGCAGTCTGTCTGCAGTTGAAGCAAGGAGTTTTTACATGCCAAGAGATAGGCTTGCCACTAATTCAACCATCTCACACTGGAGATTCTTCGATGCTTATCTTCTACTTGGAGTAGAATAGGGGGTGCTGTAAGGAGCAGAATATGGCATTCAAAGATGTGGTCTTAAATTAAGATTTTTTTTTGATATCGTGACATATCAGCTCCTGACAACACCTTCTGCAGCTTTTATATAACTTGTCCTGTCCATGTTTACTGTTCCCAGGGTACCACTGTCATAGTATCACTTGAATCTGTTTTACATGATGACAAAGAATTCCCCGACCCAGAGAGCTTTGATCCTGGCCACTTTCTGGATGAGAGTGGCAAGTTTAAGAAAAGTGACTACTTTTTTCCTTTCTCAACAGGTAATCAAAATTATTTTCTGGGTTTTTGGATTTTACAATCTTCCCATCCCCCTCTTCTGCAATGCTCCCTTGAGCCTTAGCTGCAGGAACTGTGTTGTGGATATATCCACTGGGGGCTAGGCACCTAATGTTCAATTGTTTTCTGCATTTTTGCCACTTGTGGTTTTTAATAATGGTCACTTTCTGTTAAAAGAGAAGTTTTCGTTGATGAGTGTGGGAGCTACACTTGTCTGTGGGTATAAAAATAAATAAATCTATGACATCACTAACTCAGAGAAGTTGGGTAAGTTTCCAGTGCCAGGCAATATTTTCTTCCTGTTGAGGGGGCTTTACACCCAATTATACAGCCATTGGTTACCAACAAGATATATGTGCCACTTTTGAACCCTTAGGGATATTTTGGCATCGTAAACATTTTTGTGGATTATAAGTATCACAGCTAGGTAGGAATATTGATTGTCTCCCTTCCTTATGAAATTGTGTCTCCTGAAATGATAGGGAAACTTGACCCATTATACCTTAGCAATATTGCTGCCTAAACAAAACCTGAAGAAGCACAAAACCAACAGGAATGCTAACACAGAAGGGAGAACTCTCATGGGGCTCTATCCATTAAAAAAAAAGGTACTGACAGCTAACGAATGCTAAGAGTGGGAGAAATCTTCACCCCCACTGATGAGTCTCTTAGTTGGATTTACAATACTAATTGATCAGCTTTGAAATCATATGCATACAAGTAACACTAACAGACTCAGCAGCTTGTATTTTTATATCTACACCCACATACACACATACATTTAATGATATATATTTATATATAATTATATGTTACATTTTAATGTAGCAATAACAAAGAAAAGAAGACCATAAATCTGAGAGTGAGCAAGCAGGCATGGAAAAGTTTACAGAAAAGAAAGGGAAGGCGTAGACAATGTAATCCATCCATCTATTATATCAAAGAGTGACACAGATTCTCTTTTGCTATAGTTGCAAACACAATGCTTATCTCAGTCAAGCCCAAGGAGTTAATTTCATTCTGTTTTTTTTTTTTTTTTTGGTTATTTGCAGGAAAACGGATTTGTGTGGGAGAGGGTCTGGCACGAACAGAGATATTTTTATTCCTGACCACCATTTTACAGAACTTTAACCTGAAATCTCCAGTTGATCTGAAAGACCTTGATCCCACCCCAGTTGCCAATGGATTTCTTTCTGTGCCACCGAAGTTCCAGATCTGTTTTGCTCCCATCTAAATGTGTCTCCCCCAAAGCACCTTCCTCAAGGACACAGTTGTCCTCTTCGATCAGGCATGCCTTTCTGACCTTTTGTTGCACACTGTTTAATCTCCTTAAGATCCAGGGAATGCCTCTCTTCTATTTGGAACAATTTTCAGGGTCACTGCACAAACATGTGTGCAATTCCATATGCTGTTAAATAATTTATTGACTTCAGCATTGTTACTTCTTGTCTAATGATGAATTATTAATACATTGTTACTGCAAAACTGTGTGATGGTTCAGTAACACCTAGCCCTGTGTGTTTTAAATAAAAGTATTATAATTCTGTCTATTTTCAATGTTTCTGTTTTTTTTTTCCTTTTTTTGATATAGTCTCATGAATTCTAGATTGGACCTAAACTCTCTATGCAGCTGAACATAACTTTAAATTTCCAAATCTTCCTCCTTCACTACCTGAGTTCTGTGATTCTATCATCTATCTATCTATCTATCTATCTATCTATCTATCTATCTATCTGTCTGTCTATCTATCTATCTATCTATCTATCTATCTATCTATCTATCTATCTATCTATCTATCTAATATGCACAACCTGATTAACTATCCTTCTTTCTTCATAAGGAAAGTAGTAATAAATTAAAACAATGTCTCAAGAAAGTAAGAGTGTTAAAAAAAACTCATTAGCTGAGTCTTGGTAACAGTAAGTGTAGGTTTAGATCTGAATGAGAAAAATGACGCTGTAAAAGAAAATATGGAAAGGACCAGACATAAAGAAGATTCCACATTAAGTGTCAAAGATTCCTGTCCCTGAGTTGGTGTTACTTTGAACATAAACACTTGGCATGGTCTTTTCAGTTTACTGTTCTTACATAGAACCAAGTATGAACCCATGCTTCCACACTGGAAGTCATATACTTTATTATCCTTTTTTCCCCAAACAAGACCACAGTTCTTGAAAATTCTCATCAATTCATTTTTCTTTTTTTAAATAATGTTTATTTATTACATCAAGTTACATCTCCATCATAGTGTCCTCCTTCCAACCCTCCTGGTTCCACCCTCCCACCCTCTCCTTCCTCTCCCATCCATCCCACTCCTCCAATGTGGAGTGTCCCTTCAAATCAACCCCTCTCCATCCAATAGTCATATGAGGGCTAAGAGCTTCCTCTTGTACTGGGGGCCTACATGTTGCACCCCTAGGGCAAACTGTCCCATTGATAGGTAACAAATTCTATGTTCCTGATCTTTTTGGGTGTGTTGGTTGTAGGATAGTTATCCTGTACTGTATGGCTAAACTCCAAATATAAGTGAGTAGATTCCACAAGCATCTTTCTGAGTCTGGGTTAGCTCACTCAGGATGAGCTTTTGCAGTTCCATCCATTTGGCTGTGAGTTGCATGATTTCCTTGTTTCTGATAGCTGAGTAGTATTCCATTACACATTGAATTACACCCATAAATAAGATGCCAGCTTGATTCTATGATTATGAAGTCATTAGCCTCATTGGATCCCTGGAAAACATACAAATGTAACCTAGTCATGAATAAATTCTAGTTAACATTTTCCTTTCCTTCAATCTGACATCAGTCATTCATCTTTTATTTTTATTTTTAATTTTTTTAAATAAATATATTTATTTGTTGCTTCAGGTTACATCTCCATCATATTGTCCTCTTTCCTCCCTTCCCAGCCCTGCCCTCCCACCCTCTACTGCCTTACCCTTTCATCCCACTCCTCTGGAGTGGAGTGTCCCTACATAACGTCCCTTACCCCAATTCAGAAGTCATATGAGGGCCAAGAGCCTCCTCATACACTGGGTGCCTACAAGGCAGTACCACCAGTGAAAAGTGTCTCATTGCCAGGGAGATAAAACTAAAAAACAAACAAACAAACAAAAATAAAAAAATAAAAAGACTATGTCCATGTTTCCTTTGGTGCAATGGTTGTAGTATAGATATCCTGTACTATATAGCTAAAATCCTACTATAAATGACTATAAATGAACATCACATTTCTTTTTTTTTCTTTACCTCCTAACCCTTCCATCCCATTTCTCTGGGGTGGGGTGTCCTTATATAACAGTCCTTCATCTCAGTTGAGAGGTCGTATGAGGGCCAAGAGCCTCCTCATTCATTGGGTGTCTATGAGGCAGTACCACCAGTGAAAAGTGTCTCATTGCCCAGGAGAGAGAACTAAAAAGCAAACAAACAAATAAGCAGACACATAGATAAAAAAGAATAAAAAATAGAAAAAAATATTAAAAAATATATAAAAAATAAATAAAAAAAATAAAATCTATGTCCAAGTTCCCTTTGGTGTGTTAGTAGTAGTATCGATACGGTCTACTATATCGCTAAAATCCTACTATAAGTGAATAGATGCCATAGGCATCCTTCTGAGTCTGGGTTAGCTCACTTAGGATGAGCTTTTCTAGTTCCATCCATTTGGCTGCAAATTGCATAATTTCATTGTTCCTGGTAGCTGAATAATATTCCATCGTGTAGATGTACCACAGTTTTTTAACCCATTCTTCAGTTGAGGGACATCTGGGTTGTTTCCAGTTTCTAGCTATTACAAATAAGGCTGCTATAAACATAGATGAGGAAACTTCCTTATGATTCCATGAAGAGGCATTTGGGTGCATACCCAGAAGTGGTATGGCTGGGTCCTGAGGCAAAGCTATTCCAAGTTTTCTAAGATATTGCCATACTGACCTCCATAGTGGTTGCACAAGCCTGCACTCCCACCAGCAATGGAGTAGGGTACCCCTTTCTCCACACCCTCGCCAGCATGTGCTGTCATTTGAGTTTTTGATCTTAGCCATTCTGACAGGTGTGAGATGGAATCTCAGAGTTGTCTTGAGTTGCATTTCTCTGATGATTAAGGATGTTGAGCATTTCTTCAAGTGTCTCTCAGCCCTTAGGGATTCCTCCTTTGTGAATTCTCTATTTAGCTCTGCCCCCCATTTTTTGATTGGATTATTTGGTTTCTTGGCATTTAATTTCTTGAGTTCTTTGTAGATTTTGGATATTAGCCCTCTGTCAGATGTGGGGTTGGTGAAGATTTTCTCCCAGTCTGTAGGCTGCTGTTTTGTTCGAATGATAGTGTCTGTTGCCTTACAGAAGCTTTTCAGTTTCATGAGGTCCCATTTATTGATTGTTGATCTCAGGTCCTGAGCTGTTGGTGTTCTGTTCATGAAGATGTCACCTGTGCCAATGAGTTCGAGGGTTTTTTTGCACTTTGTCTTCTAGTAGATTTAGTGTGACCGGCCTTATGTCAAGGTCTTTGATCCACTTGGACTTATGTTTTGTGCAAGGTGATAAGTGTGGGTCTAATTTCATTCTTTTACAAGTGGACATCCAGTTGGACCAGCACCATTTGTTGAAGATGCTGTCCTTCTTCCATTGTGCCATTTTGGCTTCTTTGTCAAAAATTAGGTGGCCATAAGTGTGTGGGTCTATTTCTGGATCTTCAATTCGATTCCATTGATCTGTTTCTATACCAACACCATGCTGTTTTTACTACTATTGCTCTGTAGTACAGCTTGAAATCTGGGATGGTGATACCTCCAGATGCTTTTTTATCGTACAGGATTGATTTACCTATTCTTGGCTTTTTGTTGTTCCATATGAAATCGAGAATAGCTCTTTCCAAGTCTATAAAAAATTGTGTTGGTATTTTGATAGGAATTGCATTGAATCTATATATTGCTTTTGGTAGGATGGCCATTTTTATTATGTTGATCCTACCTATCCATGAGCATGGGAGATCTTTCCATCTTCTAAAGGCCTCTTCCATTTCTTTCTTCAAGGGCCTGAAGTTCTTGTTGTACAGGTCCTTTACTTGCTTGGTTAGAGTTACCCCCAGGTATTTTATGTTGTTTGGGGATATTGTGAAGGGGGTTGTTTCCCTTATTTCTTTCTCAACCCATTTGTTTGTTGTATAAAGAAGGGCTTCTGATTTTTTTGAATTAATTTTTTTATCCAACCATTTTTCTGAAGGTGTTTATCAGCTGTAAGAGTTCTCTGGTGGAATTTTTGGAGTCGCTTATGTATACTATCATATCATCTGCAAATAGAGATAATTTGACTTCTTCCTTTCCAATGTTTATCCCCTTGGTCTCCTTTAAGTTGTCTTATTGCTCTAGGAAGAACTCCAAGTACTATATTGAAGAGATATGGTGAAAGTGGGCATCCTTGTCTTGTCCCTGAGTTTAGAGGAAATGCTTCAGTTTCTCGCCATTTAATTTGATGTTGGCCACTGGCCTGCCATATATTGCCTTTATTATTTCTAGGTATGGTCCTTGTATGCCCATTCTCTCCAGAACTTTTAGCATGAAGGGGTGTTGGATTTTGTCAAATGCTTTTTCTGCATCTAGCGAGATTATCATGTGGTTTTTTTCTTTCATCTTGTTTATATGGTGAATGACGTTGATAGACTTTCGTATGTTGAACCATCCCTTCATTCCTGGGATGAAGCCTACTTGATCATGTTGTATGATACTTTGGATGTGTTCTTGAATTCGGTTTGCTAGTATTTTATTAAGTATTTTTGCATCTATGTTCATGAGGGAGATTGGTCTGAAGTTCTCTTTCTTTTTTGGGTCTTTGTGTGGTTTAGGAATCAGGATGACTGTGGCCTTATAGAATGAGTTTGGCAATGTTCTTTCAGATTCTATTTTGTGAAAATTTGAAAAGTATTGGTGTTAGCTCCTCTTTGAAGGTCTGGTAGAATTCCGTGCTAAAGCCATCTGGCCCTGGGCTTTTTTTGGTTGGGAGATTTTTAATGACTGTTTCTGTTTCCTTAGGGGTTATATGGCTGTTTAATCTGTTCATCTGATCTTGATTTAGCTTCGGGGTAGGTGGAATCTATCAAGAAAATTGTCCCTTTCAGTTAAGTTTTCAAATTTGGTGGAGTATAGATTTTTGAAGTAGGATCCAAATATTCTCTGGATGTCCTCAATGTCTGTTGTTATTTCTCCCTTTTCTTTTCTGATTGTGTTGATTTGGGTTTTTTCCCCTCTGTCTTTTAGTTAATTTGGCTAAGGGTTTGTCTATTTTGTTGATTTTCTTGAAGAACCAACTCTTGGTTTCATTGATTCTCTGTATAGTTCTTTTTGTTTCTAAGTTGTTGATTTCAGCCCTAAGTTTGATGATCTCCTGCCTTCTGCTCCTCTTGGGAGTGTTTGCTTCTTTTTTTTCCAATTCACCCAGTTTTGCTGTTAATTCGCTAATACAAGCTGTCACAATTTTCTTTTTGAAGGCACTTAGTGCTATGAACTTTCCTCGTAGCACAGCTTTCATTGTGTCCCATAGGTTTGGGTATGTTGTGTCTTCATTTTCGTTGGATTTTAAGAAGTCTTTGATTTCCTTCTTTATTTCTTCACTGACCCAGTGGTCCTCTAGTAAAGAGTTATTCAATTTCCATGTGTGTGTAGACTTTCTGTTGATTCTTTTGCTATTGAAGTCCAGCTTTATTCCACGGTGGTCTGATAAGATACAAGGGGTTATTTCAATTTTCTTGTATCTGTTGAGGCTATCTTTGTGTCCAACTATATGGTCGGTTTTGGAGAAGGTTCCATGAGGTTCTGAGAAGAAGGTGTATTCTTTTGTGTTTGGGTGAAACTTTCTGTAGATATCTGTTAGGTCCATTTGGTTCATGATCCCTGTTAGACTCATTATTTCTCTGTTTGGCTTCTGTCTTGATGATCTGTCCATAGTTGTGAGTGGGGTGTTGAAGTCTCCCACTATTAAAGTGTTTGGATCGATGTGCGATTTAAGTTTTAGAAGCGTTTCTTTTATAAATGTAGGTGCCTTTGTATTTGGGGCATAGATGTTCAATATTGAGATGTCCTCTTGGTGGATATTTCCTTTAAGGAGTATGTAATGCCCTTCTCTGTCTTTTTTTATTAACTTCAATTGGAAGTCTATTTTGTTTGATATTAGGGTGGCTACTCAAACTTGTTTCCTGGGTCCATTTGCTTGGAAAACCTTTTCCCAGCTCTTTACTCTGAGATAGTGTTTATCTTCAATAGTGAGATGTGTTTCTTGTACACAGCAAAAAGATGGGTCATGTTTACAGATCCAGTCTGTAAGTCTGTGTCTTTTTATTGGTGAGTTGAGTCCATTGATGTTGATGGATATTAGTGACCAGGGGTTGTTATTTCCCATTATTTTGGTATAGCTTGTTTTCTTGTGTTTCTTTTTGTTTAGTTGCTGTGGAGGGTTCTATTTCCTCTGTTTTCTTGGGTGTAGTTATCTTCTCTAGAAGTTGTTTTCCTTCTAGGATCTTCTGTAGGGCTGGGTTTGTGGGGAGATATTGTTTGAATTTGATTTTGTCATGGAATATCTTGTTTTCTCCATGTATGTTGATAGAGAGTTTTTCTGGGTATGGTAGTCTGGCTGGGCACCTATGTTCTCTCAGGGCCTGTAGGACATCTGTCCAGGCCTTCTAGCTTTTAAAGTTTCTGAGGAGAAGTCAGGTGTAGTTCTGATGGGTCTGCCATTGTATGTGACTTGGCCTTTTTCTCTTACAGCTTTTAATATCCTTTCTTCTCTACATTTGGAATTTCTATTATTATGTGGCAAGAGGAGTTTCTTTTCTGATCTAATCTGTTTGGTGTTCTGTAAGCCTCTTGGATTTTTACTGGCATCTCTTTCTTTAGGTTTGGGAAGTTTTCTTCTATGATTTTGTTGAAGATATTTCCTGGACCATGGATTCGGGAGTCTTCTCTTTCCTCTATGCCTATAATTTTTAGGTTCCATGTTTTCATTGAGTCCTTGATTTCTTGGATGTTGTGGGTGAGAGATTTTTTAGCTTTCTCATTTTCTTTGGATATTGTATTGATTTCTTCCATCTAATCTTCCATGCCTGAGATCCTTTCTTCCATCTTTTGAATCCTATTTTTGGTACTCAAATCCATAGTTCCTGTTCTCTTCCCTTGATTCTCCATTTCCATTTTTAACCCTGACTGTGTTTTCTTTATTGTTTCCATTTACATTTACATTTCTTGAGTGATGTTATTTGTTTTTTACATTTCCTGCTCCAGTTTGTTTGTCTTTGCCTGGAAGTCTTCCATTGCCCTCTCTTTTTCTTGTTCAAGTTGACTCACCTTGTTCTGAAGTTCTCTAATGGTGTTTTCCATCACTTTCGTATGTGCAATTGTGGCTTCTTTGAATTCCTTCATAGATTTAAGTTCTTGAAGGGACTCTATCACTTTCCATAATGTAGAATTGTCATTGTTTTCATGTGTTTGAGCTGTGGTGAGGTGGTTCGGGCTGGATGGAATAGCGTTGCTTTCTTTTGTTGGAGTCATTTCGCTCTGTTTTTTTTTTTTTTTTTTTTTTTTGGTCTGGGGCCTCTGGCCATGTGGAATTTTTTAGCTGTCTTCTGGACTTGGGTCCAAAGGGGGGCGCTTTGGTGTAGGAGTCGAGTTGCCTTACTCCACCCCTATAAGGTGAGTCATTCAGCTCAGCCTCCTAGGTGGAGACCTAACTAATCCAGGGGATGAAGCTGTGTACAAGTAAGCTCTGGTTCCCAGCCGGAGGGGCCAATACTAGTAAAAAAGTCTGATATACAACAGTTTGAAATACCTCGCAGTTTGCCCGTGGTTGGCTTCTGTGGTGGTTAAATCTGTCTTCACCCCCAATAGCCTTGCCACTTCCACAGCCTGAAAACTGGCCAGTGATGTCACCACAGTGGGTTGCAATCTGCAGCCTGAGAAACTTTCAGCCAAGCTTCGAGCTTCGCTCACTTCCAAGGGTCGCAACCTTTCGCTAGATAGCTTGATCGTCTGTGGAGACCTGGGTGGTGCCCCGCAGGGTGGAGATTATCTCTGCTTGGGATCTGAGTCTGCCCACTGGGTATTCAATTGGAACTTACCCGGCGTGTCTCTTCTGGTGGAGGATGGGGGATCCCAATTCCCAGATTCAGTGGCTTCCTTGCATGACCAAGAGTAGGAGGGAGCGTCCTGCCCAGGGACCCCCAGTGGTCCCTGGGTAGTTGGGTGAGATCCAGGGGGGGGGTCAAGCCTTTTGTACAGCATCCTGCAACACTCGCCGCCCTGTGACTGTTAACCCCGAAATCAAAATATGTCCGCGCAGGACGCCGCCATCTTGGATCCCCTCCATTTCCATTTTTAACTCTGATTATGTTTTCTTTATTGTTTCCACTTCCATTTTCATGTCTTGAATGGTTTTATTTGTTTTGTACATTTCCTGCTCCAATTTGCTTGTCTTAAACTGGAAATCTTTCATTGCCCTGTCTTTTTCCTTCAAGTTGAGTCACCTTGGCCTGGAGCTCTCTAATGGTATTATCCATTGCTTTCGCTTGTGAAATTGTGGCTTCTTTGAATTCCTTCATAGATTTAAATTCTTCTTGAAGGGACTCTATCACTTTCCATAATGTAGTATTGTCATCATTTTCATGTGTTTCAGCTATGGTGAGGTGGTCAGGATTTGATGAACTAGCATAGTTGTGTTTTGTTGGAGTGATGGCTCCCTGATTTCTGTTTTTCCTCAGACCTTTGGTCATTTGGATGTTCTTAGCTGTCTGCTCCTGTTGTCTTCTGGGCTTGGATCCAAAGGGGGTACTTTGGTGTAGCAGTCAAATTGCTTGGAGAGCTGTTGCTGCTTACAAGGGGATCTCAGGGTCAATGTGCATCTAATAGCCAGATGAACTGTGAGCTGGTGCAGCCTATTCCCAGGCAATGAGGAATGGCCCAGAATTGTTTCACTGTTCCCAAGACAGATTGAGTGTTCAGCCTGCAGTGGCTCTGGTGGTATGATCCTGTGTGTTGAGGAACAGATTCTGTGGACTTTGGCGGTCCCAAGACCTGTTGGAGTCCTGAGTGAGCCTGGTTCCACCCTTGTAAGATGCATCACTCAGCAGCACCTCCCAGGTCGACTCACTGATCCATGGGGTGGAGCTATATGTACTTAGGCTCTGGTTCTCCGCCGGAAGGACCCGTACTAGCAAAAAAGTCTGAAAATAATAATAAAGACCTCACAGTTTGCCCAGGGTTGGACCCTGTGGTGGGTAAATCTGCCTTCACCCCCTGTAGCCTTTCTGCCACTCTCACAGCCCCGCCTATGTGTGTATGGAGCTGGCTTTGGATACTGGCAAATGGGGCCACTGTCATCCAAGTTCCTGTACGCCGCCGTGGATCGTAACCTGCAGCCGGAAGGGTGTCCTGCAGCTCATTTAAGCTGCAGGATTTTTTTCCCAATGACTGTAAATCCAATAGAGAAGCCTGTCCAGCACCCCTCTTGGGGAGTACATATATGTCTTGGCTTTCCAAATGCAGCTGTGGACCCACTGGCTACTGGGCTTATGCCCTGTGGAACCTCACGTGCCCAGCTGCTGCACGCCCGCTGCGAGCTGCTAAGAGTGTGTGGCACTCCCACGGGTCCACAACCTTTCGCTAAATAGCCAGAACACCTGCATGGGATCTGGGGGTTCTGGTAGGCTGGTGAGTAACCCTGTGTGGGGTATGAATCTGCCCGCTGGGTATTAGAGTGGATCTTACCCAGTGTCTCTCCTGGTGGGTGTTCCCAATTCCTGGATTCAGCAGCTTCCGTGCATGTCCGAGAGTGGGAGGGAGAGTCCTGCCCAGGGACTTTTAATGGTCCCTGGGTAGCTGGGTGAAACCCACGTCGTTCCAGTCACTCAGATTTTTTGCACAGCCTTTGTGGCTTTGTGGATGTTCTTCCCAAGATCAAAATGTGTCCATGCGGGCTGCTGCCATCTTGGATCCCCACATCTTTTATTTTTAAACCATGTTTTTTTTTCTTAAGATTTATTTATTTATGTATGTGAATGCTCTGTTTTCAGGTATGCCTGCATTACAGAAGGGGGTTGTGAGGCACCATGTTGCTGGGACTTGAATTCAGGACCTCTGGAAGAGAAACCATTGCTCTTAACCACTGAGCCTTCTCTCCAACCCAGTCATTGACCTTTTTAAGATCATTTCTCAGATGAAACTACTTGCCATTATCTTTGTTATAGTTGTGAGAACAATGCCTGTTCAAGTCAAACACAAGGAGTTTATTATCCTCTGTTTTTTTCTTTGTTTGTTTGATTATTTTTTTGTTTTTTGTTTTTGATTTTTTTTTTAGGAACATAGATTTGTGTGCGAGAGGGCCTGGACTGAATGGAGTTATTTCTATTTCTCACCACCATTTTATAGAACTTTAACCTGAAATCTTCAGTTGACCCAAAGGAACTTGATCATTGAACCACTCATCAATGTAAGACATTAGTGTTTAGATGCACATATGTCTGCACATATACAAGGGCATTTACTCCCAGCACATATCATGTATACATAAGCATTTATGTGGAATTAAATCCGATTCTTTGTCAAACTGAGCTCATGTAGTATGTATCTTGCCATTTGCTACCTTTCTACAAAACAGTATTCCAGGAAAAGCCTCAGGATAACAGCATGATAAGAAATGATCTGGAATAATCCTGTTTTGTTTTTCAAGACAAGGTTTCTATGTGTACTCCTGGCTGTTCTGGAACTCATTCTGTAGACCAGGGTGGCCTTGAACTCAGTGGTGAGATTAAAGGCATGAGCTACCACTGCCCGGCTGACATTTTTTTTTCTTTTGGCATGAATATCCTTGACTTATTTTGCACCAATGTCTTGTTTGGGAAAGCACAGAATCTACTTTTGTCTCTTCTTTTTCTCTTATGAAGGGTTTTCTGATTACACAATGCCTGTCAGTATAATCTGTAAAATGTACCTACATTCAGATCATTATTGCAATCGTAAGTTTCTCCTGTTTTGTCAGTGCAGTGTCCCCTTCAGTTTATAAATGAGCATATTTACAGGGCTATGGGTCTCAAATACAGGGACATGAGCATCTTTGATTGGGTCATAGTTATCTCACCAAACATTCTGTTATTATAATACACCTTTTTACCATCCAAATACAGAGGTGGCATTATGATAGCCACTATGATAAGTTAAATCAGATTTAGAGGGAAGTGATAGACAAAAAAGTCTACAGGAACTCAAACAAAAGCATGCAAGTTCTTTCCCAGATGAGTTTCTTACTTTATCTTATGATACCACTACCTGAACCCCTTCCTTTTCCAGGATCTTCTTGGTAAAGCTGTAACACAATTTGCTTAGGTCAAAGTTCAATAATTAAATTGCCATACTATGTGAACAGTAGTTCCCAAAGAACCTAGCAATCTATATAATTACTTTTCTGCTTAAGTTTCATGCACTTATCTCTGTAGATGTAATAAACGGCTTTGTGTACATGTGCTTAATTCTCTAAAACATCTAAATATTTAACTCTTGGTGAGAAAATCAGTAATGTGAAAACCAAATGTACACATATCCTACCAATTTTATCTTCTTGAAGAAATATATGCAACTTCTAACCTACTTCTAAGGCTTCAGTTATTATTATTTTTAATAGTTTAAACTATAGCACCAATTTGGGATGTTTTATTTCTTTTAAATTATTTTTTGAACTTTTCATACAATATATTTCTATCAAATTATGTTTTTTTTGGTTTGCTAAAATATTTTTCTTTCTTTTATTGAAAATCCATTTTTTCATAAGATATATTCTTATAAAGGTTTCCCCTCCCCAATTTCTCCCAGATCCTCCCATGTCTGTTCTCATCAAGCTCTTCACTTTAGAAAGCAAACAGGCAACAAACAAACAAATGGAACAGGATTTTAAAAAAGAAATAATAAGAAGAAGAAACATACACACACACACACACACAAACAAACACACACACACACACACACACACACACACACACAACTCACCTACCCCTTCCCACAAAACCCCACACACATAAAAAATTAAAACCATAAGAAGACAAAATTAGAAAACACTACACATGCAAAAGACCAGACAAAATATAAACCAAAAGTCAAACAAAGCAATGTGAGACACAACAAATCTATAAAAGATGGCATTGTGTTTGTTTTGCTTTGGCATCTACTACTGGTGAAGGGACTTAATGTTAAATGTGATTTATATACTCAGTGAGAATCCACTGGAGACAACTAATTTTTCCTTTTCAAGCAATCATCAGTTGGAAATAGTTTCTTGGTGTACACTTCCCACTCTGTGCTGGGACCCTGTCTGGCTTCAACCTATGAATCAATCTGTATGTTGCCATGCCTCTTCGATGAATCACAACTACAAGGATTAAGAGAAAATTATGATATTTTTATTGGGCTGTTGTTTCTGTCAGCTAACTCATTCTTATAATAATAAAAATCTTCTCCATGATTTTCAATTTAGATAAACCACTGAAATGGTAATCATTCACTATTTGTCTGGACATGTTTTCATCCCAGATGGGAACATTGTTAACTAGATCAAGGTTATCATTCATAAAACTGTTGTGAATAAATGCAAGAGTATTTCAAATTCAAAAGGAATCTTCCTTTTAAAGCCAGAATGACCTCCAGGGTGAGAGGATGGATTAGGAGCTGCCTCTGGAGGCAGGGCTTTCATAGTGAAAAGAATGACTGTGATATGAAACAGGTTATTACTAACAGAAGAACACAAGAACACACAAAGAGACTTAAAGGTAACCAAAAAGAAGACGTTTAATTAGGCAATAGGAGTAGAAGAACAAAATTAAATGAATTAAAAAAAGAACAAGAAAAACCCGAGTCTACATTATGTTGTGTGAGAAGCGACATGATGAACCAGAGCAGCTGGTATGAATGTTACCAGTGTCAAGTGTCATATAAAGGGGTAAAAGTGACAGTGTCAAGTGACAAATCTTCTGGTTCAGAAATTTGTCAACAAATACCCATGCTCTCAGTTATTCAAGTGTTACTGGAGGGAAAGTCCATGAAGGCCCTGCCACTGGCCACAGCTCATCCTTATTCATTATATGATCTCATTAGCTGGCAATGTCACCACCCTTCTTTGGACTTAGTGTCCCTTCACTGATAAAGAGGCTGAGCAAAATGATTTCCTTTCTGTGCTTCAACTCCATGATTCCTTGAAATGTGTTTTGTCTCTGTATGTTGTTTCCAGAGTACAACAGTAGTATTAATGTCACTGACATCTGTGCTGAATGACAACAGGGCATCCCCCAACCCTGAGACCTTTTACCCTGGCCACTTTGTAGATGAGAAAGGAGCGTTTAAATAAAGTGACTACTTCATGCCTTTCTCAGCAAGGAACAGACACTCATTTCCATCTGTGCATCAGGGGCCAAGAACATATTTAGAGATTAGATGTAATTGATGTGGCAACTCCTTTGGAAATGGTACACAGATCTTTTTTTCTTTGTACATTATCAGAAACTCTACTCCCAAGGCACTTGCACTATTGCCTCCCATGAGGCATAATTATGTTTTGCCTAGATTAGTGATTAGTATGTTCACCCATTTCTTTGAAACTGAGGAACATACAGTTTGCATTCTTCCTCTAGTTACATCACACAAATACTAAAGACCTCTTCCCTGAAGTAAATCTCATTTAGATGATTCTCAGCCACCAAGATAAAGGTGATAAAACTCCATATTTCCCTCCATGTCTTCCTTGTTTTGAGTTTTCATCACTCTTTTGACTCAGCTGTGCAACTCTTCAAAAGAAGTCTTCAAAAGCCCAGAATTGCATGTTAAATCTTCACACTAGGGAAGAGGAGTAAACAGTCCATTGTAACCCAGTAATGTTAAAAAAATATATGGCTAATTAAACTATTTATCCAGTATTTATATTATTGTTAATTGGTTTGGCAGCTAATCCTTAACCATCCATTATAAATGAGTACATAGAGACACCATGTGGATTTTAACAAGCCTTGGCCTGAATTGTGCATTCCTGTCCCATCTAAGCTAGCTCTTAATTCTATTACCCAAATATGACCCCATATATACATATGTCCCATTGGACTGCAATTTTCCATGCCATGCTGATGTTCCTGGCCATGTGGAATGAGGTTCTTTTTCCTAACCCATAGCGTGTGTCTTCCTTCCTGCTGCTCATGGCTAGAATGAATTAATTCTGTCTAAAGCACAGGCTTCCTGTTCTAATCTCAGGAAGTCCCACCTTTCTTTGTCTTTGCCCAATCTCAGGCCTCAGCATTTTATTTAACCAATCAAAATCAATATAAGTAACAGACAGCAAACAGGGTCAGTTAACATTTACTACCCCAACACAGTAAAACTAATGTTGCAAGAAAGACAGAGGCTCAGATTGTTGGAGTGGGTGATATTTATGAGATTTCTACCTTCTATTCTATTGTCCCAGTATGAAGCATAAATAGGGTAACATTCTAATTATGAAGTTTGTATAACGAGATGTCCCCCAAAGGCACAGAGAGTAGAAAAGAGAAAATGTTGAGAATTTGAAAGGGTTATGAACCATTGGAATAGGACATTTTATATCTGGTATATTAAAAAGTTCTAGGTCGTGATGGGATCATAGAGACATGTGATATGGCCAGATCCCCTTCGAGGATCACAAGGCTCCCTCCTCTTTCTCCATTTGTTCATGTGAGATCTCCAACATATAGAGTGGGTGCTGGAACCATCTCAATGTTATGATTTTCAGTATCTGTTTTGTATCACTTTATGTCACTGTTGACATGAAAAAAAAAGGACAAATATCTTACTTCAAGAACTCACATTTCTTTTTATTTTATTTTATTTATTTTATTTTTTTTCTTCAAGTTACATCTCAGTCACAAACCCTTCCCTATTCCCCCTTCCTGTCCCACCCTTCCACCCTCTTCCCCCCAACAGCTTCTCTTTTCATTCCAACAAATGGTTCTTTATTTTATAACAGTAAATTCTATACAAAACAGCTGAATTAAATATGCCACATTTATGACAGTTAAATGGCCCAGTATACCTTCCCAATGTCCAGTTCATACATATTTGGCCCGACTTTAACCTTCTACCTTCTAACCATCTCCATGAGTTTAAAGTTCTATAACTGATTTAGTTTTCATACTAACTTGCATCACTATTATAACCATCTTCTTAGATCTAGAACGCCCTCTTGATTCCTAAACAACTCAAAATTTAGCTATGAGACTCAAGCTGTCTATTCTTCAACCACCTCAGAGAGCTGAGAAGGATAAATATATCTGATTATATAGGAAGTGCAGGGCCTGCAGCTTCCAATACTAAGAAATGACAAACCAGTGACTACCTGGACAGTTCCCATTTTCTCTCCATACATTCCAGCATCAGTCTTCAGCCTTTTGGTCCTGTTTCTCTGACAGATATTTATTGTAGAGCAGGGATTATGAAGGACTAACCTACCCTGTCTTGGCAGAGCTAGGCTGTCGACTTCCCTGCTACCAAGTTTTGTCCTTTTTGGACAGCAGTCTGTCCGCAGTTGAAGCAAGGAGTTTTTACATGCCAAGAGACAGGCTTGCCACTAATTCAACCATCTCACACTGGAGATTCTTCGATACTTTTCTTCTACTTGGAGTAGAATAGGGGGTGCTGTCAGGAGCTGATATGTCACGATATCAAAAAAAAATCTTAATTTAAGACCACATCTTTGAATGCCATATTCTGCAGATCTCTTGGGGTTTTTGAAGATGCCCTATCTATCTCTTGTACTTAGATAAGCAAATGTTGCTTGTCTCTTAACAACTTGATTACTGAGTAGCTTAGAGAATATCTGTGATAGACTGTCATAGTAGCTAACAAGGTGACATGCATGCATGACTAGGAGTTTGTTTTTCTTAACTATCCTAAACAGTTTAAGACGGTTGGTATCAAGAGGCCAGAGCTTCACATTTCATTTTTAAGTATCTCTAGGTACGATACCATTAGGAAGCGTTACCTTTAATTTTGTGTCAATATACAAAGATCTATTCAAATGTGGCTAAATATACTCTTAATTTTGCATCAATATACAAAGATTAATGCCTATGCGGCCCAATACAATCTTAATATTGCGTCCATATACAAGGGTCAATACCATTGTGGCCAACTATAATCTTAATTTTGTATCAATATACAAATATCAATACCGACGTAGACCAATACAATCTTATTTTTGCACAATAAACAATGGTCAATACCACTTTAGACATATATACTACTAATTTTGTATCAATATACAAGGGTATAAGGGCATATTCAATAATGTGACCCTTCTTCTTGATCCTTCCTGTGCTCTCTATGTCTCAATTTTTCTCAAGTCCGTGCATTCCTACATAGGAGATAAAGAAGGATACAGAAAAGGGAAAGAAGGAATACCCTGGGTCTAACCTCCAAAACCCATTAAACAGGACCATTTAACAACTTGTAATCTCTTCCCCTAAATAACAGAGTTTTCAGTTGTCCTTCAAATAACCAAAAAAAGGGGGGGGGGCGGAGAAACACCCTCCCCACCCTCTGGGTATGGGACGTCACTCTCTTAATATGACTTCCTGCTGATTTGGGTCGTAGTAAACCTGTTTGGGGCCCAAACCAAAATGGAAAAATGGTTAAAAATGTTAATACAATCCTTTTATGTTTAGTCCTTCTGTTCTCAGCTGTTTAGATGTCCTAAGGAGTTTGTAGGCAGAAGCTGAACTTCCAGGCTTTACTGAGGTTCTGGCTGGGGCATTGTGTAGAGCTGAACGGTCTTAGCGATATTGAGTTGTTGTGGTTTTAGGCTTTTGATGGAGACAGCTATTGAGGGAGTCTGTCAGGCTGAATCATCTGGGTCACTCGTCTTCTTTTGGTGTCTGATTCTGATTTCTGCTGAGGTTTCTGTTGTCCAGTTGTCCCTGGGTTCCTTGAATGGATGCTTTGATTCTCCTGGAAAGATAAGAACAGAGCCCTGCCCTAATCCTCACTCAGGGACAATCGCCCTCTTTTTTGGGGGGGGGGGTAGGTAATATTTCTCCTGAAGCAAATTTGGTTTTTGACAATATATAAAGTGTTATCTTTCAATCTGGTTTAAAGAAGAAATTATTTTGTTATTTTGGAGCTAAACCAGCTTTAGTGTATATATTTTGAGGTCTTGAAGGACAATTTGTTTGCGTTGTGTGGGCCTTTTGTAAGTAGCTTTTAAACTTAGGTCCTTCCAAATCCTATGTGTGTGTCTCTGCATTCTAATTATTGGGATCCAAGACCTGTGGTTTCCATCTGAGGAGATTAAAGATGTGTTCCACCACTCCTGGATCGAAGTTTTTCTCTATTTAGAGATTGTTTTGTAACAGGCTGACCGAATATTTTCTGGATCTCCTTGATGTCTGTTGTTATTTCTCCCTTTTCATTTCTGATTTTGTTGATTTGGGTTCTTTCTCTTTGCCTTTTAGTTAATTTGGCTAGGGGTCTGTCTATTTTGTTGATTTTCTCAAAGAACCAACTCTTGGTTTCATTGATTCTTTGTATAGTTCTTTTTGATTCTAAGTTGTTGATTTCAGCCCTAAGTTTGATGATTTCCTGCCTTCTGCTCCTCTTGGGCATGTTTGCTTCTTTTTTTTTCCAATTCACCCAGCTTAGCTGTTAATTCACTAATATGAGCTGTCACAATTTTCTTTTTGAATGCACTTAGTGCTATGAACTTTCCTCGTAGCACAGCTTTTATTGTATCCCATAGGTTTGGGTATGTTGTGTCTTCATTGTCGTTGGATTTTAAGAAGTCTTTGATTTCGTTCTTTATTTCTTCCCTGACCCAGTGGTCATCCAGTAAGGAGCTGTTCAATTTCCATGTGTGTGTAGGCTTTCTGTTGATTCTTTTGCTGTTGAAGACCAGCTTTATTCCGTGGTGGTCTGATAAGATACAAGGTGTTATTTCAATTTTCTTGTATCTATTGAGACTATCTTTGTGTCCAACTATGTGGTCGATTTTGGAGAAGGTTCCGTGGGGTGCTGAGAAAAAGGTGTATTCATTTGTGTTTGGGTGAAACCTTCTGTAGATGTCTGTTAGGTATATTTGTTTCATGATCTCTGTTAGACTCAATATTTCTCTGTTTGGCCTCAGTCTTGATGATCTGTCCATTGTTGTGAGTAGGGTGTTGAGGTCTCCCACTACTAATGTGTTGTGATCGATGTGCGATTTAAGTTTTAGAAGTGTTTCTTTTACAAAAGTAGGTGTCTTTGTATTTGGGGCATATATGTTCAGTATTGAGATTTCCTCTTGATGAATATTCCCTTTAATGAGTATATAATGCCCTTCTTTGTCTTTTTTCATTAACTTCAGTTGGAAGTCTGTTTTGTTTGATATTAGCATGGCTACTCCAGCTTGCTTCCTGGGTCCATTTGCTTGGAAAACCTTTTCCCAGCCCTTTACTCTGAGGTAGTGACTATCTCTGGTAGTGAGATGTGTTTCTTGTATGCAGCAAAGGGACGGGTCTTGTTTGCGGATCCACTCTGTAAATCTGTGTCTTGTTATTGGGGAGTTGAGACCATTGATATTGATGGATATTAGTGACCTGGGGTTGTTGTTTCCCATTAGTTTGGTATAGGTCATGGTCCTGTGTCTCTTTTGGTTTAGTTACTGAGGGGTTTTCTATTCCCTTTGTTTTCTTGGGTGAAGTTTTCTTCTCTGGGATGGAATTTTCCTTCTAGGATTTTCTGTAGGGCTGGGTTTGTGGGTAGATATTGTTTAAATTTGATTTTGTCATGGAATATCTTGTTTTCTCCATCTATGTTGATAGAGAGTTTTGCTGGGTATAGTAGTCTGGCTGGGCACCTATGATCTCTCAGGACTTGTAGGATGTCTGTCCAGGCCCTTCTAGCTTTTAAAGTTCTGAGGAGAAGTCAGGTGTAAATCTGATAGGTCTACCATTGTATGTGACTTGGACTTTTTCTCTTACAGCTTTTAATATCCTTTCTTTGTTCTGTACATTTGGTGTTTCAATTATTATGTGGTGAGAGGAGTTTCTTTTCTGATCTAATCTGTTCAGTGTTCTGTAAGCCTCTAGGATTTTTATTGGCATCTCTTTTTTCAGGTTTGGGAAGTTTTCTTCTATGACTTTGTTGAAGATATTTCCTGGACCTTGGAGTTGGGAGTCTTCTCTTTCCTCTATGCCTATGATTCTTAGGTTCCATCTTTTCATTGAGGTCTTGATTTCTTGGATGTTGTGGGTGAGAGATTTTTTAGCCTTCTCATTTTCTTTGG
The DNA here is from genome assembly GCA_907164525.1 of Lophiomys imhausi. Classification (NCBI taxonomy): domain Eukaryota; kingdom Metazoa; phylum Chordata; class Mammalia; order Rodentia; family Muridae; genus Lophiomys; species Lophiomys imhausi. Next base: position 6,707,886 of record CAJQZJ010009141.1, read on the forward strand.
ATGTTGTACTGATTTCTTCCATCGAATCTTCCATGCCTGAGATCCTGTCTTCCATCTCTTGCATCCTATTGTTGATACTCGCATCCATAGTTCCTGTTCTCTTCCCTTGGTTCTCCACTTCCTCTTTTAACTCTGACTGTGTTTTCTTTATTGTTTCTATTTCTATTTTCATGTCTTGTATGGTATTGTTCGTTTTGTACATTTCTTTCTCCAGCTTACTTGTTTTTGTCTGAAAATATTTCATTGCTTTGTCTTTTTCCTTTTCAAGTTCTGTCACCTTGGCTTGGAGTTCTTTAATGGTATTGTTCATTGTTTTGGCTTGTAAAATTGTGGCTTCTTTGAATACCTTCATAGATTTAAGTTCTTCTTGAAGGGACTCTATCACTTTCCATAATGCAGAATTGTCATCGTTTTCATGTGTTACTGTTGGTGTGAGGTCATCTGAATTGGATGAGCTAGGATAATTCTGCTTTGTTGGAGTCATATTTCCTTGATTTCTATTTTTTCTTGGACCTTTGGCCATGTGTGTGTGTTTAGCTGTCTGTTCTTGTCGTTTTCTGTGTTTGGATCCACAGGGGATGCTTTGGTGAAGGAGTCGAATTGCTTGGCTATCTGTCCTTGCTTACAGGGTGATCTCAGGGTCACTGTGGTTTTAATAGCCTGAATCGCTGTGAGCTGGTGCAGCCTATTCCCAGGTAGTGAGTAATGGTCCAGGATTGTTTCACTGCTCCCAGTTCAGACTTCTCTATTTTGCACACTGAGTGATTAGCCTTCAATGGTTCTGATGGTATGGACCTGTTTGCCCAGGCACAGATTTTGTGGGCTTTGTTTGTCATCACGGAGGCTGACAGGGCCCGGCTCCACACCTAATGTGTCTGGGTTTACTCGAATACAGCTATGGTCCCCTGGCTTCTGGTTACCCACTAGGCTTCTCCGCCACAGGCCTGGCCGCTTCCCTCCCTATCTGCTCTGCCGTGGGTGGGCGGAGCTTCGGCCCCTCCCGCTGTCTGAGCCGGCCTCCCGCCCTAGCTGCTTTGCCGTGGGTGGGTGGAGCTTCGGCCCCTCCTGCCTTCTGAACTGGCCTCCCACCCTAGCTGCTTTGCTGTGGGTGGGC
>CAJQZJ010009141.1:6718325-6746526 GCA_907164525.1 Lophiomys imhausi
CATATTTGGAGGATGGAGCAAAGCTCCAACAACTTAATTTCCCCCCCAAAGTTTATATATTCTAGCAAAATCTTTCAAGCAGTACAAAAATCACAATGTGGTTACACTCTATTTTTCTTTAAGTGAATGATTACAATGAATATATACTGAAAAAAAACATGTTCCTAATACCCTCACATGATCAAATGTTTTACATATTAGAAGTGAACAACAAAGTATGCCAGGAACACACACACATTTATAACTAAGCAACATGTTATAGATTAACAAAGTGTGAGCAAGCAAGGTAATTTTCTCAGCCAGTTTCTCTTTACTGACAGGCAGAAATTTTCAGTTATAAAGAAGGAATCAATTCTCTTATTATTATTTAAAAAACAATCTTATAAAAATCTTAAAAGAATCACAAATGTAAACTTTTATATAAAAAGCAGTCATTTCTGGGATGAAGCCTAGTTGATCATGGTGTATGATATTTTTGATGTTCTTGGATTAGATTTGCCAGTGTTAAGTATTTTTGCATCTATGTTCATGAGGGAGATTGGTCTGAAGTTCTCTTTCTTTGTTGAGTTTTTGTGTGGTTTAGGAATCAGGGTGACTGTGGCCTCATAGAATGAGTTTGGCAGTGTTCCTTCTGATTCTATTTTGTGGAAGAGTTTGAAGAGTATTGGTATTAGCTCTTCTTTGAAGGTCTGATAGAATTCTGTACTGAAACCATCTGTCCCTGGACTTTTTTTGGTTGGGAGATTTTTAATGACTTTTTCTATTTCATTAAGGGTTATAGGGCTGTTTAACCTGTTAACCTGATCTTGATTTAACTTCAGAAGGTGGAATCTATCAAAGAAATTTTCCATTTCGGTTAGGTTTTCAAATTTGGTGGAGTATAGATTTTTAAAGTTGGACCTAAATATTCTCTGGATTTCCTCAATGTCTGTTGTTATTTCTCCCCTTTAAGTAATGATTTTGTTGATTTGGATTTTTTCCCTCTGCCTTTTAGTTAATTTGGCTAAGGGTTTGTCTATTTTGTTGATTTCCTCAAAGAACCAACTCTTGGTTTTTGAGATTACATCTCACACCTGTCAGAATGGCTAAGATCAAAAGCTCAAATGACAGCATATGCTGGTGAGGTTGTGGAGAAAGGGGAACTCTCCTCCATTGCTGGTGGGAGTGTAGGCTTGTGCAACCACTATGGAGGTCAGTCTGGCGATGTCTTAGAAAACTGCTGCTGTGGGGCATGGGAGAGCAAGCAGGGAATAGTAGGAGGGATGACTGACACTGAAGACCAGAAGGCATCACATGCTTGAGTTATAGAACATGGAGGAATCAACCTGGAATTGATATAGAAACTGTATCTCTATTGCTGAAGGTGCTATGCTTACTACAGGAGGAGAAAAGTAATCATTAGTTATTGAAGGAAACATTAATGTTTATAATTGATTATTAGGGTGATAGTTTTTCCTTAGCCCACTTATGAATAATCACCAAGACACCTGATGGCTTTTATCAAGTCTTAGCCTGGATTGTGCAATCTTAGCCCATTTAAGCTAGCTTTTATGCCATTCCCCAAATAACACCCCAATATATACATATGTCCCCTTGGGGTGGTATTCTCCATGCTATGCCTATGTTCCAGGCCACATGGAATGATGTTCTTCTATCTAACCCATGGTGTGTCCTCTCCTTTTCCCCCTCTGGCTTCTTCCTCCTGTGATAATCTCTGCTCCAAAAGCACCCCAACTATCCCCACCACCCTGTCTGTTTCAATCCACGCTGCAGCATTTATTCAACCAATTGACTTTAAATTAGGTAGAGTAAGGTTTAGACAACAAAAACAGGTATATGTAACAACCAGGTCTTGGGGCCAGTAATTATCAATAGAATACAAGTCCCACCACAACCTGAGAAGCTATTGGAACTGATAGCTTCTGAAAGAGGGAGAGATAGTTTTCTTTAAGGGTGTGGTCCCTGGTAAGTCTAACACACAACATTTGATTGTCATATACTCAAGCCTCTATAGACAGTACTAATTGGATTGTATGGGTTAAAAACAAACATGATTGAGGACACAAAGGTGGATGTGTTTGGAATAAAGAGTAGATCTTGGAGAAGATGAAAAAAGAAGATAAATAGCATAAAATTATGAATGAAAATTATCAAGGAATTAAAATATTTAAAAAAAGAATAGTCTGTCCTCTGGGTTGGAGTAGTCACCTATCTGTGGTCAGACATTGTATAATTTTGCCTGACAACAAACACAGTAACTGTGTTGGAACCAGGAATAATTATAATGGACCCCCAGCCCTTAACACAACTGACTGCATGACAGAAGTACCAATCAAGCCACAAAACTCAGCACATAGAAAGTACTACCTGCCAAAATGAAAAACAAAAACAAAACAACAAAACCCAGCAACAGCAAAAGACCTTATTAAGTCAAGTCAAGTTCTGGGAAAATCTCTAAAAGTACTAACCTTGTATTTTGGCTTATGTAGTTCTGTTTCTGGCTAACCATTCTTGTTAACTGAAATGTTATAACAGAATATTGGTTTTTTTTGTGCTTAAAAGCTCACCCTGAGAAAGGTTTAGAGCAAACTCTGGGAGACTGAATACCCAGTGTAGTTGCCAACTGGTTAATAAAGACTTTCTATTTACTTAAACCAGTGTCTGAGCAGTTTTCTCTGATGGATATCCTACAAAAGTAATCTTTTATGTTATAATTTGTTATCTGCTTCCCATTTTCTCCTCTAAAGACAATTACTCTCTATTGTGCCTCCTGAGGTTGGAAGAGGGATGATGTGGGCAGCCCTTTGGAAACCAATGATGTATATTGTACCCCATATCCTGTATCCTGAACCCATAGCTCAGAACAGCTCTGAGACCAGTTCAGCATTGTAAAAGGAACAAGGCCATGCTGCCTGTGTAATGATTGCCTCTGAGGGTGGTGTGTAGCTCAAGATCTGAGCAGCCACCCACAGTGATTCTGGTGGGAAATACAACAGGTAAGGACATATGTCCCTAATTATTCCATAGATCTGTTCTCAGCTAGTACTCTGGGCATAGAAGCCATTTGGATCTCACCAATTTAAGAGTTTACCAACTTTCAATACAAATTCCAATATAAAGTCCTGTGCTTTTCAGTCGAGCCTATGTCAGTAAATGGAACTTTGTTTCTTTGGGAATATAGGTGAAGATGAGTCAGGCAGCAAATTCTGCTTACCTTGCTCAAGACAGCAGGGCAAGAAGATTTTGGGTCACCAAAGGTCTAAAGATTATTTAAAGAGAAATTTTCTGACCTCTATGTCAAAAAATGAAAATCTAATTATTAACTAGATTCTAAAGATCATTAAAATAGACCTTTTCTGACCTCCATGTCAGAAAATGATGATATAATTATTAACTAGACTCTAAAGATCATTAAAATAGAACTTTTCTGACCTCCATGTCAGAAAAATGATGATATAATTATTAACTAGACTCTAAAGATGATTAAAATCAACCTTTTCTGACCTCCATGTCAAAAATGATAATGTAATTATTAACTAACCTTATGCTAGTTTTGAATGGAACTGAGTAAGGTCAATATTGAATCACAGTACACAGTCAGTAAAGGTTGGTGGATGCAGTAGAACTGAATATCTTTGTGGAGAAAAAAGGACTAGATGAGGGCTCAAACCCTGGCTCTACTACCTGTAGTCTCTGGCCAAAGCATCGAATCCCTAAGGCTCAGCTTTAAATCCCTAGTGAGAATAAATTTGGCATAGTCCAAGAAAGTAGAGAAAATCAGAATAGATATTGGTGTGAGCATTTTAAGAAAATTCACAGAATCTGTGCAATATGATTTATAAAATATTGTATAACACAATCTTAAAAGACAATATTCATGCTAAGAGAGCTTAGTGGCATCTGATTAATCAATGTAGAACAAATATGATGATATCTCTATAAATCAAGCCTTTGCTTGAGCTTTGCCATTATAATTAGAATAATACATTCCACTCATATTTGAATCTCTGTGGTGGTTGTATCCTCACATTCATTCTGAATACTCTGGTCGTTTTTTGTTTGTTTGTTTGTTTTCAAGACAGTGTTTTCAGTGTAGCCCTAGCTCTCCTGGAACTCACTCTGTAGACCAGGCTGGCCTTGAACTCACACAGATCCATTTGCCTCTGCCTGGCCAATCTGGGATTAAATGTGTACACCATCACACATGGCTACTCTGGTCATTTTTATATGATTTCAAGCATTTCTAAGCACTCATGATTTTTTTTAAAGCCACAGAAAATACTCTGTATTTAACCTTCCTTATTGTATAGTAATTTTTTCTTCTCAATTAGAGAATTGTGATGACTAGTTTTATGTCAACTTGACACAAGCTAGAGTGATTTGAAAGGAGGGAACCTCAGTTGAGAAAATGCCTCCATAGGATCTGGCTGTATCCATTTTCTTTCTTTCAAGTTATGTGTGCTTCCTTATTTTATGTTGTTTTTTTATTAATTAAAATATTTTTATGTTTATTTATTACTTCAATTTACATCTCCATCACAGTCTTCTCCCTCCACCCCTCCCTATCCCATCCTCCCACCCTTTCCCCCTTCTCACACCTATCCTACTTCTCCAATGTGGGGTGCCCTACATATCAACCCCCTTCAGTTCAGCAGCCATATAAGGGCCAAGAGCTTCCTATTGCACTGGGGGCCTACATGGCATCTCCACTAGAGTAAAGCGTCCCACTAACAACAAATAAATGTTAATGTTCGTTTCAGTGTGTTGGTTGTAGTATTGTTATCCTGTACTATATGGCTAAAATCCAGTTATAAGTGAATAGATGCCATGTGCATCTTTCTGGGTCTGGGTTAACTCACTCAGGATGAGCTTTTCTAGTTCCATCTATTAGCAGAAAAATGTACGATTTCCTTATTTCCAGGTTATAACTATTACAAATAAAGCTGCTATGAATATAGATGAAGAGATGCCCTTGTGGTATGGTGAGGAATCATTTGGATGTATACCCAGGAGTGGTTTGTCTGGGTTTTGAGGTAGAGATATTCCAACTTTTCTAAGATATCACCAGTCTGATTTCCACAGAGGTTGTACAAGTTTTCACTCCCACCAGCAAAGGAGGAATGTTCCCCTTTCTCCACACCCTCAGCAGCATGTGCTGTCATTTGAATTTTTTTTGATCTTAGCCATTCTGACAGGTGAGAATTGGAATCTCAGAGTCATCTTGAGTTGCATTTCTCTGATGATTAAGGATGTTGAGCATTTCTTTAAGTGTCTCTCAACCATTAGAGATTTCTCCTTTGTGAATTCTTACATTAGCTCTGTACCCCATTTTTTGATTGGATTATTTGGTTTCTTGGTGTTTAATTTCTTGAGTTCCTCATAAATTTTGGATATTAACCCTTTGTCTGATGTGGGATTGGTGAAGATCTTTTCCCAGTCTGTAGGTTGCCATTTTGTTCTAATGACAGTGTCTTTGCCTTATAGAAGCTTTTCAGTTACATGAGGTCCCATTTGTTGATTATTGGTCACTGGTCTTAGAGCCTGAACTATTGGTATTCTGTTCAGGAAGTTGTCACCTGTGCCAATGAGTTCGAAGCTTTTCCTCTACCTGGTAGCACCCACCCCTAGGGCAAATTGTCCCCCTGATAGGTAACAAAGTCTATTTTCCTGATCTCTTGGTGTGTTGGTTGTAGGATAGTTATCCTGTACTATATGGCTAAAATCCACTTATAAGTGAGTAGATGCCATGTGCATCTTTCTGACTCTGGGTTAGCTCACTCAGGATGCATTCTAAATGTTGATTGATCCTGTCTGCTGTCTGTTACTTAATTGACTCTGATTGGTTAAATAAATGCTGAGGCCTGGAGATTGGGAAAAAACAGAGATAGGTGGAACTAAGGTGGGCATGCTTTTGGAGAGAGATAGAGAGCATCTTGGGAAGAAGAAGGCTGCACAGAAGCCAGGAGCAGACAAGGAGGACGTGCCATGGGGTAGATTAAAGAAGATCCTTCCACGTGGCCTGAAACATCAGCTTAGTGTGGAGGACAATAGTCCAAAGGGATGTATTTATATATGAGGTCATATTTGGGTAATAGAATTATGAGATAATTAGATGGGCTAGGATTGCAAAACCCAGGCCTAGGCTTGTTAAGATTCATGTGGTATCTGTGCTTATTCATTTATAATGGCGGGTTAAGGATTAACGGCCATGGAATCAAATATAATATAAATACTGGCTAAATAGTTTAATTAGTTATTTTTTACACACCTCCCTCTAGAAAAAACATTTTTAAATATTTATTTACTACTTCAGGTTACATCTCCATCACAGTGTCCTCTTTCCACCCCTCCCAGTCCCGCACTCCCACCTTCTAATCCCTATCCTTTCCATCCCACTCCTCTGGAGTGGAGTGTCCCTACACAACAGTCCCCCACTCCAGATCAAATGTTCACAATCTTGTTTATGGAGTGGTATTGAAAAGAAACAGTATTTAATGTCTAATACTAATATTGGGGTATTTACAGGTATGGCAGAGGCAAAGGGGAGGCCATGTTGAGTTGAGGTCATAACTTTCACGGTTTTATTGATTGCTCTTAGATCATGAAGGAGGCTCCAGGTCCCAGTCTTCTTGTTGATTTAGAAGACCAGAGTATTCCAGGGTCTCCTGAAGAGACAAATGTATCTCATGTCTAGTTGGTGCTTAGCTAATTGTAAAATTATTAGGTTCTTGTTGCATGAATTATTAGTAATTAAAATTGTCACATATGATTACTAGGGCAATGGAATTATCTCCCTTATTCTGCAGTTTATAAATGAACTCACAAATACCTAGTAGATTTTAATGTAGCTAGAAGCACTGCAGCCAGGCAGATCTTAACTCTCTAAGTCAGCTTTTTACGTCCCAGCCCAAATCCCAATAAATACTTGCACATGTTCCATTTGGTCTTGATCTCCAAGCAGGTTTCTCCGGAGCACAAGTGCATCTCATCCTCCACCTAACCCATGTTGTCTGCCCTTCCTCTTCCTCTCACACAGTTTCTCTCCTGTGATCCTTCTCTTCCCCACAACGTCCACAAAACTTAGTTCTGTCTATGTCTGTCTCTGCCCAGGCCATGGCAAGGTAGCTTTATTAAATCAATCAGAGATGACTTATTAGGCAAGGTTACAAATGTCATTTTGGGTACTTGAGTGCCTGCTGGTACAGTAAGGAAGACAGGGGACAAGCAATTAATATTTGAATACAAGCAGCATAAGAGAAAGCATGACAGTTTCTTCCTGTTTAAAGGCCATTGTTCCACCCAGATGATGTCTTTTAGAAAAATTCTAGGCATGGAGTAAGGTAATCAACTGTGGTCTTTAGAATTGGGAGTTCTTTTGATCTTGATATTTTTGGTAATCCTCCATTTGGAGTCATGCCCTTTCTTCCCTGCTAGTGAGAACTACCTTTAGGCCTTCCAGGATATCTCTGCCCAGTCAGTAGGTGGCTACATTGACCACTAGGTTTCTATAGTTCCTGTTGTCTCATCTTGGTCTTCCCATTTGTAAAGCTTTTGGGTGATAAATTCTTGAGGGAGGCCACCTATCCCCAGCAGTTGAGGCTCTGGTAAAAATGTCCAAATGGGGGAGGAAACCTCATCTTGTCTTAGAATGGTTTTATTGGTCCTTTTATCTATTAATCAAAAAAGTTTTTGAAGTCGATTTTTTTCTTTATTAATTTATTCATTTGTTCATTTTACATTCCAATCACAACCCCCCTCCCTCCTCTCTTCCCATTTCTACCTTCCCAACTCCTTCTCTTTACACCCTTTCCCACCCTGGGCACCAATCCACAAGCACATCAAATTACATCAACACTAAGTGCCTCCTCTTTGACTGAGGTGAAACAAGGCAGTCATGGTAGTGAAATGGGAACCAGAGGAAGGGAACATAGTCCAAGTCAGAGACAACTCTGCTCTTGTTATTAGGGTATCCACTTGAAGACCAAGCAGTTCATCAGCTTCATATGTTCAGGGGGCCTGGGACCAGTACATGCAGGTTCTTTGGTTGGTTGGTGGCTCAGTCTCTATGAGACACAATGGGTCCAGATTAGCTGGTTATGTAGATCTTCTAGTGGTGACCTTGACCCCTTCAGCTCTCTCAATATTTCTTCTAGCTTTCACAAAACTCCCTGAATTCTGCCGAATGTTTGTCTGTGGGACTTTGCATTGATTTCCATCATCTGTTGGATGAAGCCTCTCAGGAGACATTTATGCTAGGCTCCTGTATGAAAGCATAGCAGAGTATCACTAATAGTGTCAGAGGTTGGCTTTCTGCCATGGGATGGGTCTCAAGCTGGGCCAGTTATTGGTTGACCATTCCCTCAATTTATGTTCCATATATGCTCATCCTGTGGTCAGGGCAAATTTTTGTGTTGAGTGTTTTGTGGGTGTGTTGCTGTTCCCATCCCTTCTCTGGAAGTCCTCCCTGGTTGCAGAAGGTGGCCACTTTAGTCTGCGTATCTCTTGCTGATAAAAGTCTCAGCTAGGGCCCCCTGCATATCCTCCCAGGAGCCTTTCCTGTCTCAGCTCTCCACCTTGTTTCAGAGATATCCCCCAACCAATTTCCCTTCACTCTCCTAACCCAATCACCCCCATTCCAGCTCTCCCCACACATGATGTCCCCCCTTTCCCCTCTTTGTTCCTTCTCTAACCAAGTCCCCTCACTTCCTTCACTTCTGATGTCTATCTTTTCCCCCCTTTTAGTGGATTCAAGCAATCTCCCTTGACTCCTCCTTGGTACTTAGCTTTTTGGGTCTCTGGATCATAGCACAATTATCCTGTAGCATATGGATAATATCTACTTATGAGTATTTACAATGTGTGTCTTTCTGGGTCTGGGTTACCTCATTCAGGATGATCTTTTCTAGCTCCATCCATTTGCCTGGAAATTTTATGATGTCCTTGTTTTTAATAGCTGAGTAGTGAATTCACAAAAGAGGAATCTCTAATAGACAAGACACACCTGAAGAAATGCTCAACATCCTTAATCATGAGAGAAGTGCAACTCTAAGATTCCATCAAACACCTGTCAGAATGGTTAAGATAAAAAACTCAAATGACAGCACATGCTGACGAGGTTGTGGGAGAAAGGAGAACCCTCCTCTATTGCTGGTGGGAGTGTAAATTTTTACAACCACTATGGAAATCAGTCTGGTGATATCTTAGAAAACTTAGAATAGCTTTACCTCAAGAGCCAGCCATATCACTCCTGGGCACATATCCAAAAGACACCTACCAAACTACAAGGACATGTCCTCAACTAAGTTTATTTTAGCAGCATTATTTGTAATGGCTGGAAACTGGAAACAACCCAAATGTCTTTCAACCAAAGAATGGATTAAAAAAAAAATTGTGAGGGATCCAAGATGGCGGTAGCCCATGCAGATTCATTTAATCTTGGGGAAAACAGACACAAAACCATGAATGTTATAAGATGCTGTACAAAAAAATCTGAGAGACTCAACCCCCCTGGGTCTCACCCAACTACCCAGGGACCACTAAAAGTCCCTGGGAAGGACACTCCCTCCCACTCTCGGACACGCACGGAAGCCACTGAATCTGGGAATCGGAATCTCCCCTCCCCACCAGGAGAGACACGCTGGGTAAGTTTCAATCTAATACCCAGCGGGCAGATTCAGACCCCACTCAGGGATACTCTCCAGCCTGCTGTGCCTTCCACCCCAGGTCTCGCACAGATGATCTGGCTATCTGGCAAAGCACTGAGGACCCGCGGAAGTGTGCGTGGCTGGGCTGCAGAGTACCAATTCTGCTGCAGATTGCAACCCACTGTGGTATACGGGGACTTGGTCGACCATGACGCCACCTGCCAGTTTCCGGAGCCGGCTCCAGGGAGGGAAGGCGGATTTACCCACCACAGGATCCAACCCTGGGCAAACCGTGAAGTCTTTACCATTATTATTGGACTTTTTTGTTACTACAGACACTTCTGGCTGGGAGCCAGAGTTTAAGTGTATTCAGCTCCACCACCTGGATAAGTGAAGTCTCCACCTGAGAGGTGGGGTGGAAGAACAAACTTTACAGGAGTGGTGTCAGGCAATTCGACTGCTACACCAAAGCGCCTCCTTTGGTTCCAAGCCTAGAAGACAACAGAAACGGACAGCTAAGACTTCCAAATGGACAAAGGCCCCAGAAAAAAACAGGATTCAAGGCAGAATGACTCCAACAAAAGAAAGTGATGCCATTTCAGCCAACCCGGATCACATCACCACAACTGAAACACAGGAAAACGATAACAATTCTACATTATGGAAAGTGATAGTCCCTTCAAGAAGAACTTAAATTTATGAAGGAATTCAAAGAAGCCATGATTTCACAAACCAAGCTATGGATAATACCATTAGAGAACTTCAAAACAAGGTGGCTCAACTTGAACATGAAAAGGACAGCACAATGGAAGACTTCCAGGCAAAGACAAGCAAATTGGAGCAGGAAATGTATAAAACAAATAAAATCACTCAAGACATGAAAATGGAAATGGAAACAATAAAGAAAACACAATCAGAGTTAAAAGTGGAAATGGAGAGCCAAGGGAAGAGAACAGGAACTATGGATATCAGTACCAAAAATAGGATTCAAGAGATGGAAGACATGATCTCAGGCATGGAAGATTCTATGGAAGAAATCAGTAAAACATCCAAAGAAAATGAGAAAGATAAAAAATCTCTCATCCACAACATCCAAGAAATCAAGGACTCAATGAAAAGACGAAACCTAAGAAAGAGAAGACTCCCTACTCCATGGTCCAGGAAATATCTTCAACAAAATCATAGAAGAAAACTTCCCAAACCTAAAGAAAGAGATGCCAGTAAAAATCCAAGAGGCTTACAGAACACCAAACAGATTAGATCAGAAAAGAAACTCCTCTCGCCACATAATAATAGAAACTCCAAATGTAGAGAAGAAAGGATATTAAAAGCTGTAAGAGAAAAAGGCCAAGTCACATACAATGGCAGACCCATCAGAATCACACCTGACTTCTCCTCAGAAACTTTAAAAGCTTGAAGGGCCTGGACGGATGTCCTACAGGCCCTGAGAAAACATAGGTGCCCAGCCAGACTACCATACCCAGAAAAACTCTCTATCAACATAGAAGGAGAAAACAAGATATTCCATGACAAAATCAAATTCAAACAATATCTCCTCACAAACCCAGCCCTACAGAAGATCCTAGAAGGAAAATTCCAACACAGAGAAGATAACTACACCCAAGAAAACAGAGGAAATAGAAACCTCCACAGCAACTAAACAAAAGAGAAACACAAGACAGCCAGCTATACCAAAACAATGGGAAATAACAACCCCTGGTCACTAATATCCATAAACATCAATGGACTCAACTTGCCAATAAAAAGACACAGACTTACAGACTGGATCCGTAAACAAGACCCATCTTTTTGCTGTATAAAAGAAACACACCTCACTATTGAAGATAAACACTACCTCAGAGTAAAGGGCTGGGAAAAGGTTTTCCAAGCAAATGGACCCAGGAAACAAGTTTGAGTAGCCACCCTAATATCAAACAAAATAGACTTCCAATTGAAGTTAATAAAAAAAGACAGAGAAGGGCATTCCGTACTCATTAAAGGAAATATCCACCAAGAGGTCATCTTAGTATTAAACATCTATGCCCCAAATACAAAGGCACCTACATTTATAAAAGAAACACTTCTAAAACTTAAATCGCACATTGATCCAAACACTTTAATAGTGGGAGACTTCAACACCCCACTCACAACTATGGACAGATCATCAAGACAGAAGGCAAACAGAGAAATAATGAGTCTAACAGAGATCATGAACCAAATGGACCTAACAGATATCTACAGAACATTTCACCCAAACACAAAAGAATACACTTTCTTCTCAGCACCTCATGGAACCTTCTCCAAAATCGACCATATAGTTGGACACAAAGATAGCCTCAACAGATACAAGAAAATTGAAATAACCCCTTGCATCTTATCAGACCACCATGGAATAAAGCTGGACTTCAACGGCAAAAGAATCAACAGAAAGCTTACATGAACATCGAAACTGAACAACTCTTTACTAGATGACTACTGGGTCAGGGAAGAAATAAAGAAGGAAATCAAAGACTTCTTAAAATCCAACGAAAATGAAGACACAACATACCCAAACCTATGGGACACAATGAAAGCTGTGCTACTAGGAAAGTTCACAGCACAAAGTGCCTTCAAAAAGAAAATTGTGACATCTCATATTAGCGAATTAACAGCTAAACTGGGTGAATTGGAAAAAAAAGAAGCAAGCAGTCCCAAGAGGAGCAGAAGGCAGGAGATCATCAAACTTAGGGCTGAAATCAACAACTTAGAAACAAAAAGAACTATACAAAGAATCAATGAAAACAAGAATTGGTTCTTCGAGAAAATCAACCAAATAGACAGATCCTTAGCCAAATTAACTAAAAGACAGAGGGAGAAAACACAAATCAACACAATCAGAAATGAAAAGGGAGAAATAACAACAGACATTGAGGAAATCCAGAGAATATTTGGATCCTACTTTAAAAATCTATACTCCACCAAATTTGAAAATTTAAGTGAAATGGACAATTTTCTTGATAGATTCCACCTACAGAAGCTAAATCAAGATCAGATAAACAGATTAAACAGCCCTATAACCCCTAAGGAAATGGAAACAGTCATTAAAAATCTCCCAACCAAAAAAAGCCCAGGGCCAGATGGCTTTAGCATGGTTTTCTACTGGACCTTCAAAGAGGAGCTAACACCAATACTTTTCAAACTCTTTCACAAAATAGAATCTGAAAGAACATTGCCAAACTCATTCTATGAGGCCACAATCACCCTGATTCCTAAACCACATAAAGACCCAACAAAGAAGGAGAACTTCAGACCAATCTCCCTCATGAACATAGATGCAAAAATACTTAATAAAACACTAGCAAAAAGAATTCAAGAACACATCAGGAGTATCATACACCATGATCAAGTAGACGTCATCCCAGGAATGCAGGGATGGTTCAACATGCGAAAGTCTGTCAACGTCATTCCCCATATAAACAAGAAGAAAGAAAAAAAACCACATGATAATCTCGCTAGATGCAGAAAAAGCATTTGACAAAATCCAACACCCCTTCATGCTAAAAGTTCTGGAGAGAACGGGCATACAAGGACAGTACCTAGAAATAATAAAGGCAATATACAGCAGGCCAGTGGCCAACATCAAAATAAATGGAGAGAAGCTTGAAGCATTTCCTCTAAACTCAGGGACAAGACAAGGATGCCCACTTTCACTATATCTCTTCAATATAGTACTTGAATTTCTTACTAGAGCAATAAGACAACTAAATGAGATCAAAGGGATACACATTGGAAACGAAGAAGTCAAATTATCCCTATTTGCAGATGATATGTTAGTATGCATAAGCGACCCCAAAACCTCCACCAAAGAACTCTTACAGCTGATAAACAACTTCAGCAGGGTGGCTGGATACAAAATTAACTCAAAAAAATCAGAAGCCCTTCTTTATACAACAAACAAGCATACCGAAAAAGAAATAAGGGAAACAACCCCTTTCACAATAGCCACAAACAACATAAAATACCTAAGGGTAACTCTAACCAAGCAAGTAAAGGACCTGTACAACAAGAACTTCAAGCCCTTGAAGAAAGAAATTGGAGAGGCTTTTGAAGATGGAAAGATCTCCCATGCTCATGGATAGGTAGGATCAACATAAAAAAATGGCCATCCTACCAAAAGCAATATATAGATTCAATGCAATTCCTATCAAAATACCAACACAATTTTTTATAGACTTGAAAAGAGCTATTCTCAATTTCATATGGAACAACAAAAAGCCTAGAATAGCTTAATAAATCCTGTACAATAAAAAAACATCTGGAGGTATCACCATCCCAGATTTCAAGCTGTACTACAGAGAAATAGTTGTAAAAACAGCATGGTGTTGGTATAGAAACAGACGAGTAGATCAATGGAATTGATTTGACGATCCAGAAATAGACCAACTCACTTATGGCTACCTAATTTTTGACAAAGAAGCCAAATGGCACAGTGGAAGAAGGACAGCATCTTCAACAAATGGTGCTGGTCCAACTGGATGTCCACTTGTAAAAGAATGAAATTAGACCCATACTTATCACCTTGTACAAAACTTAAATCCAAGTGGATCAAAGACCTTAACATAAGGCCGGTCACACTAAATCTACTAGAAGACAAAGTGCGAAAAACCCTCAAATTCATTGGCACAGGTGACAAATTCCTGAACAGAACACCAACAGCTCAGGACCTGAGATCAACAATCAATAAATGGGACCTCATGAAACTTAAAAGCTTCTGAAAAGCAAAAGACACTGTCATTTGAACAAAACGGCAGCCTACAGACTGGGAGAAAATCTTCACCAACCCCACACCTGATGAGGGCTAATATCCAAAATCTACAAAGAACTCAAGAAATTAAATGCCAAGAAACAAAATAATTCAATCAAAAAATGGGGGACGAAGCTAAATAGAGAATTCACAAAGGAGGAATCCCTAATGGCCGAGAGACACTTGAAGAAATGCTCAACATCCTTAATCATCAGAGTTTATATAAAACTCAAGATGACTCTGAGATTATATCTCACACCTGTCACAATGTCTAAGATCAAAAGCTCAAATGACAGCACATGCTGGTGAGGGTGTGGAGAAAGTGATACCCTTCTCCATTGCTACTGGGAGTGCAGGCTTGTGCAACCACTACGGAGGTCAGTCTGGCGATATCTTAGGAAACTTGGAATAGCTTTTCCTCAGGACCCAGCTATACAACTTCTGGGTATACACCCAAATGTCTCCTCACGGAATCATAAGGAAGTTTCCTCATCTATGTTTATAGCAGCCTTATTTGTAACAGCTAGAAACTGGAAACAACCCAGATGTCCCTCAACTGAAGAATGGGTTAAAAAACTGTAGTACATCTACACAATGGAATGTTATTCAGCTATCAAGAACAATGAAATTATGCAATTTGCAGCCAAATGGATGGAACTAGAAAAGCTCATCCTGAGTGAGCTAACCCAGACTCAGAAGGATGCCTATGGCATCTATTCACTTATAGTAGGATTTTAGCTATATAGTAGAGGATATCAATACTATAACCAACACACCAAAGGGAACATGGACATAGACTTTTTATTTTTTTATTTTTAGTCTTATTTTTTTATTTTTTGTTCTTTTTTATCTGTTTGTCTGCTTATTTGTTTGTTTGGTTTTTAGTTCTCTCTCCCTGGCAACGAGACACTTTTCACTGGTTGTACTGCCTGTAGACCCGCATTGTATGAGGAGGCGCTTGGCCCTTATATGACCTCTGAACTGGGATGAGGGACTGTTATATAGGAACACTCCACTCCAGAGAAGTGGGATGGAATGGCCAGGGGGTAAAGGAAAAAAATGATATGTGAAATTTTGGCCTTTTGCTACTAATTGTCATAAACTGTTTAAGATAATTATGAAAGGCAAACTAATAGTCATGCAAGCCTGTCATTTTGTTAGGTACTATGACAGTCTACTATAGTTATTTTCTAAGCTAATTAGAAATCAAATTGCTAAGAGACAAGCAACATTTGCTTCTCCTAATATAAGAGATAGATAGGTCCTCTTCAAAAACCTCAAGAGATTGCATAATATGGCACTCAAAGATGTTTTCTTAACTTTATATTTTTTTTGATATCGAGACATGTCATCTCCTGACAGCACTCCTTATTCTACTCCAAGTAGAAGATGAGCATCGAAGAATCTCCACTGGGAGATGATTGAATTAGTGGCAAGCCTATCTCTTGGCAGGAAAAACCCCTTGCTCCAACTGTAGACAGAATGCTGTCCAAAAAGGACAAAACTTGGAAGCAGGTAAGTCGACAACCTAGCTCTGCCAAGACCGGGTAGGCAAGTCCTTCATAATTCCTGCTCTACAATCAATGTCTGTCAGAGAAAAGGGGCCAAACAACTGAAGATTGATGCTGTAATGTATGGAGAAAACATGGGAACTGTCCAGGCAGCCACTGGTATGTCATTTCTTAGTTTTAGAAGCTGAAGATTCTGCACTTCCTATATAATCAGATATATTTATCCCTCTCAGGTCTCTGAGGTGATTGAAGAGTAGATAGCTAGAGTCTCATAATTAAATTTTGAGTTGTTTAGGAATCAACAGAGTGTTCTGGATCTAAGAAGATGTTTTTAAAATTGTGTTGCAAAGTAGTATGAAGACTAAGTTAGTTTTGGAACTTTAAACTCATGGAGATGGTTAGATAGTAGAACATTAAAGTCAGGTGCCAAATACATATGGACTGAACATTGGGAATATATGCTAAGCCATATAACTCTCATAACTGTGGCCTAATTACCTCTGTTGTTTTATAGTGTATCTATTAGTATAATAGAAAGAGCCATTTGTTGGACTGAAAGGGGGAGCTGTTGGGGAGAAAAAAGATATACCTTCAACTTAAAAAAAAAAAAGGAAGGGGATGGGTGGGTTGAGGCCAAAGATGGTGGTAGGAGGGGACTGGAAGGGGAGTAGGGAGGGGATTGTGATTGAGATATAACTTGAAGAAATAAAAAATAAAGAGGAAAAAATAGTAAGTCAGAAACAGGGAAATCAGGCTTCACTTGAGAAGGTGACAGAAGAAAGAAGGAAGTTACAGTTTTTGAGAGAAGTAAGGAAGTAGGTAGGTTGGCCAGCAAGTATAAACATGTACATATTCAGGGAAATGAAAAGTGAGTGGTGTTTCAATCATTAATGTTAGTTAATTGGTTAAGAATATGGAAGGCAAAGAGGAAGAAAGGGGAGAGAAAGAGGGCAGGTGAAAACGTAGGTGAGGGAAATGATGAGGAAATTAATCTCCCAAACAAAGTAACCATCAAGTTTAGTATGACAAACCTATGTAGAGCCTATATAAGTGTCTGCTTTGTTACTGATTTGTACCTATTCAGTTTGAAACATTTAAAAATTTTAAAATGTAAAAAAGAAAACTTGTGCTAGCTACTACAAATAAGGCTGTTATGAACATAGATGAGGAAAATTCCTTGTGGTTTGGTGAGGAATCATTTGGATATATGTCCAGGAGTGATATGGCTGGCTCTTGAAGTAAAGCTATTCCAAGTTTCCAAGATATCTCCAGACTGATTTCCATAGTAGTTGTGTAAGCTTTCACTCCCACCAGCAATGGAGGAGTGCTCTCATTACTCCACAACCTCACCAGCATGTGCTGTTGTTTGAGTTTTTGATGTCAGCCATTCAGACAGGTATGAGATGGAATCTCAGAGTAGTCTTGAGTTGAATTTCTCTGATGATTAAGGATGCTGAGCATTTCTTCAAGTGTCTCTCAGCCAGTAGGGATTCCTCCACTGTGAATTCTCTGTTTAGCTCTGTTCCTGTTTTTTGATTGGATTATTTGGTTTATTGACATTTAATAGCTAGAAACTGGAAACAACACAGATGTCCCTCAACCAAGGAATGGATAAAAACACTGTGGCACATCTACACAATGGAATACTACTCAGCCATCAGAAACAAGGAAATCATGCAATTTACAGCCAAATAGACGGAACTAGAGAAGCTCATCCTGAGTGAGCTAACCCAGATCCAGAAAGATACACATGGCATGTATTCACTTATAAGTGGATTTTAGCCACAGAGTACAGGATAACTACACCACAACCAATGCACCAAAGGGAACAGGAACAGAGACTTTGTTACCTGTCATCGAAACACTTTGCTCTAGTGGTGCTGCCTTGTAGGACCCCAGTGTATGAGGAGGCTCTTGGCCCTCATATGACTGCTGAACTGGTGGGGGGGACTGATATGTAGGGATACTCCACTAAGGAGGAGTGGGATGGAAGGGACAGGGGGTAGAGTGTGGGAGGGTAGGACCGGGAGGGGTGCAAAGAGGGCACTGTGATGGAGATGTAACTTGAAGTAATATATAAGCATAAAAAAACCCCTGTGCTTTGTCTATACAATGGAATACTAGTCAGTTATCAGAAAAAGGAAATAATGCAATTAGCAATCAAATGGATGAAACTAGAGAAGCTCATCCTGAGTGAGCTAACCCAGACCCAGAAAGATGCACATGGCACGTATTCGCTTATAACTGGATTTTAGCCATATAGTACAGGATAACTATTGTACAATCAACAATTCCAAAGGAACAGGAACATGTACTTTGTTACCTGCTAGTGGGACACTTCACTCTAGTGGAACTGCCACGTGTGTCCTCCAGTGCAACAAGAAATTCTTATCCCTCATTTGACTGATGGACTGAGAAGTACTGATATATGGGCCACCCCACACCAGAGTAGGATAGGTGGAAGAGGGAGTAGAGAGTGGGAGGATGGGACTGGGAGGGGTGGAGGGAGGGGGCTGGAATGGAGATATAATTTGAATGACTAAATAAATGTTAAAAAATAACTCAGTATTATTCCATTGTGTAAATAAAGCACAGGTTTTTCTTTTTTTTGTTGTTGTTGTTAATCAATTTCTTGGTCGGGTGACATCTAGGTTGTTTCCAGTTTCTGGCAATTAGGAATAAGCATCTATGAACATAATTATCAAATATCCTCATGTCTTGGTGGAACATTTTTTTGTGTCTATGCCCAGGAGTGGTATAGTTGGTTCTTGAGGTAAAACTATTCTCAATTTTCAGAAAAACTGCCAGATTGATTTCCAAAGTGGCTGTACAAGTTTGCAGTCCCACTAGCAATGCAGAATGTTCCCATTGCTCCATATCCTTGCCAGCATATGCTTCAAGTTCTAACTAGAGCAATAAGACAACTAAAGGAGATCAATGTGATCCAAATTGGAAAGAAAGAAGTCAAAATATCCCTATTCACAGATGATATAACAGAATACATAAGCGATCCCCAAAAGTCTCCTAGAGAACTCCTACAGCCAATAAACACATTCAGCAATGTGGCTGGATACAAAATTAATTGTAAAAAATCAGTAGCCCTTCTTTACACAAATGATAAATGGGCCAAGAAAGAAAGTAGAGAAACAGCACCTATCACAACAACCACAGAAAAAATATAAAATCCAGGGTGTAACTCTATCAAGCAAGTGAAAGACCTGTGCGACAAGAATTTTATGTCCCTGAAGAAAGAAAGTGAAGAAGATATAAGAAGATTGAAAGATCTCCCATGCTTATGCATAGGTAGGATCAACATAATAAAAATGGTCATATGCATAGGTAGGATCAATATAATAAAAATGGTCATCCTCCCAATAGCAACATACAGATTCAATATAATTCCTACAAAAATACCAGCACAATTCCTTAGACTTTGAAAGAACATTTCTCAACTTCATATGGTAAAACAGCAAAATCCAGAATAGCTAAAACAATCCTTTACAATAAAAGAACCCCTAGAAGTATCACCAACCCCAACTTCAAGGTGTACTGCAGAGCAATAGCAATAAAACCGCAGGGTACTGCCATAAAAATTGACAGGTTGATCAATGGAATGGAATTGAAGAGCCAGAAAAGAGCCCACACATCTATGAACACTTGATTTTGACAAAGAAGCCAAACCATCCAGTGGAAAAGAGAAAGCATCTTCAACAAATGGTGCTGATCTTACTGGATATCAGCATGTAGGAGAATTCAAATAGATCCATACTTATGATCGTGGGAAAACAAAAGTAATCTTTTATGCTATAATTCATTACCCACTTCTCATTTTCTTCACTAAATTCAATCTGTTTTGTGCTTCCTGAGGTTCTGGGAGGGGTGGTGTAGGCAACCCTTTGGAAATCAATGTTGTATGTTGTACCCCAATTCCTGTATCCTGAACCCATAACTCAGAACAGCTCTGAGACAGGCTGAGCTCTGGGGAAGGACCACAGACATGCTCAGGGTGATGTGTAGCTCAAGATTTGAGCAGCCACCCACAGTGATTCTTCTGGGAAACACAACAGGTTAGGATATATGTCTCTAACTATTCCATAGGTTCTGTCCTCAGCTAGTACTCTGGGCATAGAAGCCATTTGGATCTCACCAATTTAGGAGTTAACCAACTTACAATACAAATTCCAATATAAAACCTTATACATTTTAGTCGAGCCTATGTCAGTAAATGGAACTTTGTTTCTTTGGGAATATTGCTCAAGATGAGTCAGGCAGCAAATTCTGCTTACCTTGCTCAAGACAGCAGGGCAAGAAGACTTTGGCTCACCAAAGGTCTAAACATTATTAACATAGAACTTTTTTGACCTCCATTTCAAAAAAAAATCATAATCTAATTATTAACTACATTCTAAAGATCATTAAAATAGACCTTTTCTGACCTCCATGTCAGAAAATGATATAATTATTAACTAGCCTCTAAAGATGATTAAAATCAAACTTTTCTGACCTCCATGTTAAAAATGATGATGTAATTATTAACTAAACTCATGCTAGTTTTGAATGGAACTGAGTAAGGTCAATATTGAATTATAGTACACAGTAAGTAAAGGTTGATGGATTCCGTAGAACTGAATGTCTTTATGGAGAAAAACGGGCAGAATGAAGGCTGAAACCCTGGCTCTACTACCTGTAGTCTGGCCAAAGCACTGGATCTCCAAGGCTCACCTTTAAATCCATCAGGGGAATAATTTTGGCTTAGACAAAGGAAGTAGAGAGAATCAGAAGAGATAATGTTGTGACCATTTTAGGAAAATTCACAGAATCAGTATAATATGATTAATGAACTATTGTGTAATACAATCTTAAAAGACAATTTTCCATGCTAAGAGAGATTAGGGACATCTGATTAATTAATTTAGAACAAATATGATGACATCTCTATAAGTCAAGCATTTGCTTGAATTTTGACATTATAATTTTACTCATATTTGAATTTTTATGATAGTTATGTCCTCACATTCCCTTCTGAGTGCTCTGGTCATCTTTAAACTATGATTTCAAACAGCTCTAAGCACCCATGATGTATTGAAGCTACAGAAACTACTCTGTATTCAACCTTTCTTATTATATTGTAAAATTTTTAGTAGCAGTTAGAGAATTGTGATGACTAGTTTCATGTCAACTTGATATAACCTAAGAATTATTTGAAAGGAGGAACCGTAAATTGAGAAAATGCTTCCATAATATCTGGTGGTAGGTATAATCTTAATTCCTGACTGATGCAGGAGGCCCCAGCTCATTGTGGGTGGGGCCATCCATGGGCTGGTAGTCCTGGGTTCTATCAGAAAGAGGGCTGAGTGAGCCATGGGATGCAAGCCATAAGCAGCACCCCTCCATGGCCTGTGCTGAGCTCCTGCTTCCAGAACCCTGCCTTGATTGAGGTCCTGTTTTTATTTCTTCCAATGATGAACAGTCATGTGTCAGTGCAAATCAAATAAACCATTTCCTCTCCAATTTGATTTGGTCATGTTGTTTCACCACAGTGATAGTAATTCTAATTAAGATAAGAATAAAAAGAACAAAACAAATTCTCTAGGGAGATTATAAAGTGAGGGACTTACAGTCCCTCAAGCACTTTCCACTCAATTATGTGTTGTTTCTAAGGTCAGTTATATCGAGCTAGATTCACTTCTGGATTGATGTTAAGGGAACAATCCCAACATTTTTCTGTAAGAAGTTGTATGGCTTGGTGTTTTTGTGGAACTCCTAACAGTGAGAGCAGGTGTATCCCTAAGCCTTTTGCCTGCTTTTGAACTCTTTATCCCCTATTGGGTTGCCTTGTCCACCCACAACATGAGGCCCTTGTCTTGTCTCACTGTATCTTGATTTGTCCTATTTGCTTGCTTGGAGGCCTGCTCTTTTCTGAAGGGAATATGGAGTGGGTGTAAATGTGGGTTAGAGGAAGGGGAGGAGGGGTGGGAGGAGGGAAGGGAGGGGAAACTGTGGCCAGGATATATGGTATAAGACAATTATTTTGGATACAAATGATTTTGTAATAAAGCCCCAGCAAATAACTATGGCCATTAGAAAAATATCATTGAATTCTATTTTTTATCTATGTCTAAGAAATGTGTGTTACTGACAATTTTTCAGTTTGTCATTTCACGATTAGAACATACATAACAAAAATGTTGGTTTTCTGTGACTTGTTATACAGTGGTCAAGGATAAGATAACACATGATCTTTCATTAAAAAAAAGATGTCTGAGTAACCCAATGTACATTTTATTTACTTAGTTGTATTTATCAGCCTATTAAGTCCTTACAAAGCTACATTTATTATTGAAAATGCATGTGCAAATATTTAAGTTTACAAATAAATATTTTAAATATACATTTTAACCTGGACATGTTGGTGTGTGCATAAACCTATAAACTTGGAAGATAAAAACAGATGAGTTTGAAGTACATCATGAGATTTGCTTAAAAACAAACATATTTCATAGTACATACAACATATATATATATATACATATATATATATATATATATATATAGTCATAAATCCTTACCTGGTAACTATTTTTAGAATCATGGGGATTAATGAAATATAATTTTTAGAATTTTTCTCATATTCAATCATTAATCTTAATATTTTCAAGAGTACTGTTACCATGTAAGCATCTGCTTTGCTTTTTAAATTACAATACTTGGTTATCAACCAGCACAATTAAAATCAGTATCTCTAATGTGTACCCATTAACAAGGGAAAACATGAAGAACATCGTATTTTTGTTTTTATTGCTAGGATAAAGTTCGCTCAAAAGAGATTAAAAAGTGTCTATCTGATTAGTCAATTATGATGTCATATTGATTCTGCAGCCACACGATAAAAGCTCCCTGATGGTGATGCCTGATCACAACTGTGTCAGTAAGAAGGGATCTAGAAGACTAGATTCATGGATCTAGTCACGTTTCTGGTGCTCAGTCTGTCCTGTCTCCTTCTCCTCTCTCTCTGGAGATAGAGATCTGGGAGAGCGAAGCTCCTTCCTGGCCCCACTCCTCTCCCAATTATTGGCAATTTCCTCCAGATAGATGTGAAGGACATCAGCCAATCATTAACCAATGTAACTATGGCTTATACTCCTCCAGTATTTTGCAAAGAAAACTAAATTGAACTCTTCTTTAAATTTTTAAAATTTTGACATTATAATATAATGACATCATTATTAGTTTGAGATTTATATATTCTTGTTCCCTTTTATCTCTCTAAACCCTCCCATATACCCCTCCTTGTTCTTTTACAAACTCACAGCCTCTTCTTTATTACTTGTTGTTACCTAGATATATATCTATATCTATCTATCTATCTATATCTATTCATATATATATATGAATATAGATATAGATATATATCTAGGTAACAACAAGTAATAAAAGGTGTTAATTGGTGTGGGGAGAATCTCATTGCCTAAAGGCAGGTGTGATTTCTTCCTGGAAGATATCCTACACCATTGGGCAATTTTCCTGAAGATCAATATGAAGATGAACTTTCATAAAATGATATTGTTTAGATGAATTCCTGATTTGATTTCAATAATCATAGTCAAGAGACCTGCTGAATATTTTCATGTGACAATTCACAGTAATGTAATTATCAACTGCTTGGGCTAACATATATTACATAGGAACCAACCACAAGTGGTAGTTACCCATTGCTTTGCTTTCCAATTTTCAGTTCTCAAAAGCCTATGGCCCTGTGTTCACTCTGTACTTGGGTTCAAAGCCCACTGTGGTGTTGCATGGCTATGATGCAGTGAAGGAAGCTCTGATTGATCATGGGGAGGAGTTTTCTGGAAGAGGAAGCTTCCCAGTGGCTGACAGAATTAGCAAAAGGCCTTAGTAAGTAAGTGTCCATGTTCATGTGTTAGCTGGATAGCAATCACTGTGGGGAAGATAGTAAAGAGAGACTTGCTCTTGGGGCTTAGGTTGGGCTTCTGTATGGTTTTGTATTCTCACATGTCCTGTCTCTTCCTGGGATTACTTTGCAGTTTCTTTTATTATTATTATTATTATATTAATTTATTGATTTATTTTATTGAAAAATTTTATTTTATGAATTTCATATCATGTACCCTGTTTCCTCCCATTTTCCACCTCCCCCAAGACCCATCTTCCACCTTTGCAATCTGTCCCAGCATAAAAAATAACAGCTCATTGTGTAAGCTGCAGTGTATCTCATTATGTCCCACATATTCCCCTTAGTCCATACATTCTGCTTGCAAACGTTCATTATAATGACTCTTTGGTCTGGTAAGAGGCCCCTGGTTTCTGTTACTCCACCAGTACTGGAACTCCTCTCAGATATGCTGTAATTGTCCTGTGTCTTGGAGTTCCTAAAGTCCTGGGTTGTGGAACTGACCTCTTCTTGCACTCCAGCAGTCCATCCATGGGGTAGATGTTGGGGTGGGCCACCTCAAATCCCTGGTTCTGGACCTGCAAGCACCACTTGCATAGCTGGTTCTACTATGGAAAGGTGCCAGGCCTGCTCTCCTGAGTGCTGCAGCATGTGAGGAGCAGGGACAGCTCTCCTGCTCTTGTGACCCCATCTGGGCCAGATATCCTGTCAGCCAATGGTGGTAAGGGCAAAAGGGAGGGGAGAGCATGTCACTAGCCTACACCACCACATAGCAGACAAAAGGCAGGGCTGACTCTCCCACACACACTCCCTAGGGCTGGGCCACCCACAACCCCCATATCCAGGACAAGTGCTGAGTGCTATCCTGGGAAGGTCTAGGGCCTGTTCTCCCGAGTGCTGCAGCATGTGAGGGGCAGGTACAACTCTCCTGCTCTTGTGACCCAACCTGGGTCAGATCTCCTGTTGACCAGTGAGGGTGAGGGCAAAAGGGAGGGGAGGGCATCTCTCCCTAGCCAACACCACCACATAGCAGACCAAAGGCAGGGCTGGTGCTTCCACAGCCACTCCCTCAGGGCTGGGTCACCCACAACCCCCACATCCAGAACAAGCTGTAGTGTGCTATCCTAGCAGGGTGCAGGGCCTGCTCTCCCAAGTGCTGCAGCATGAGAGGAGCAGTGACAGCTCTCCTGCTATTGTGAGCCCATCTGGGCCAGATCTCTTGGGGCTGGTATTGTAGTCATCTCAGGCTACCCCATGCATCAAAGTGGAGTGGTATCAACCTTGCTTCTTTTTTCTTCTTCTGAGAATGTTAGGCTACTCTTCATTCAGATGTTCCTAGGTCATCCACTGAATGTAGATATAGCCTCTCTCCTCTCTGCCACCTACTGATGCACATGTGAAATAGCAGTTACATCTGCAATGCCTCTAGGGGCAGGTCACTTTGTAGTTTCTGTTCCTATGTATTTAGGAAACATTTTAAGCAATGGAAACAGATGGAAAGACACAAGGCGCTTCTCACTCATGACCCTGTGGAATTTGGGCATGGGGAAAAGGAGCATTGAGGACCGTGTTAAAGAGGAAGCTCAGTGTCTCATGGAGGAACTGAGGAAAACCAATGGTGAGCAAAGCTTTGTGTTTTGACTTTTCCATCCTGTTCTAGGTTTGGGCATAAAAGATCTATTGATATTATTCTATTTCAAATGTTTTTCTTTTATTTATGAACCAGATATCATGAAGAGCTTCCATTTTAATTGTCTGATGAGTTATATCCTTAGCACAAATATAACCTATTTATTGCTTATCATTTCATCAGAGAATAATTGCTACTGATAATGATGGCAGTGACTTCATCTACACTCATGGAGCCTCAGCCTGATGCTATTTGTTTTCATTTATTGAACTACTTTGGTCTCCCCAATGTCACTGATGAGCCAGGGTATCTTGAAAGCCCATATCCACATTTCTGTGTACTAATGTTACAATGCATATTTTTCATTTCTTACCCAAGTGTAATAGAATTTTATCATAATTTCAAAAATTATCATGATTTAATCTTTTTTTTTTGTGATTTATATGTTTTAAGAAATTACATGTGACAACATCAAACTGCAAAATACACACACAAATTTAGCAAAAAAACACATTTCACTGAACTTGAACTATTTTCATTAACACTTTATCTCATCTTTCTCTAAGTGTGTTATGAATCTGTCTTCTGTCCTGTCAATCAATTCTCCACAGTCACTGTTTTGCCTTAGGGGATAGGCAGATCTTAATTTGCTGCCATTGTGAATGCTACTCACCTCGGGCATACCTGTCAGGGAAGACACAAACTATCTGCTTAAATTCTGGAGGACTCTCTCCTTATGTTCTTTCTTCAAAATAAAGTGAAGAGAAGACAGAAAAGTGTATTTTACCCATGAATGGCATACCACGGAAACATCCCAAAGGTTTACCCATTATCTTCTTTGTTAAAGATTATACATTTTCTGATACATCATAGTATGATAATGTTTAAGAGCTTGACACTCCACCAACACACTCAGGAATTTCCTTTTGTTTACATAGGCTACAAACAATTTACTAAGCATATTATAAATTGAAGTGATCTTTATTTGCAATCTACATATATAATTTTGTGATCTCCTTCCATACAAAGTATATCAATAATTTGATCATAGCAATTTCTGTAAAAAGTACATCAAAAGATGACTTTGTATATTTTCTTATCTGTAAAAATCATAGACATGGCCAGTGTGTAACAAAAATTTTAAACATTATTGGAGTTGCAACATATTATTTTTATCATAATATAAAAATATTCCAAAATCTACAAGTGTCAACTTTATCTAAATATATTAATGTGGAAGTTGGTTGGCCATGATGAGCATTTACTCTCTATAAGGACATGCTATTGGTGTCTTCTCATGGTACACAGTGATGGACTTCTTTTTTTTTTTTTTTTTTTGGTTTTTCGAGACAGGGTTTCTCTGTATATCCTTTAGCTGTCCTGGACTCACTCTGTAGACCAGGCTGGCCTCGAACTCACAGAGATCCGCCTGCCTCTGCCTCCCGAGTGCTGGGATTAAAGGCGTGCGCCACCATGCCCGGCTGTGATGGACTTCTTAACAACTATTTGGTCTAGTATATAATGTACTTTGACTATGCTCATCCCCCATTCTTTCTTTTCTGGCAGTTCCATTCCCACCATTCTTCTTTATTCTTAGTCTCAATTGCATTATACTTTTTTTCCATGTCATATAGAATGTTCACATCTTCACAAGCAAAATTCATTGTCCTAAACATTGTCATGAGAAGCATGAAGTCTGTAATTTTTCCCCTCCTCCTGCCAAATTTAGCTATAAAATGAGAGTTTTCAGTTTTTCCATTAATGCAAACATACACAAGGCACTGGTTATTCTTGATGCCTTCTCATGTAACATGGAGGAATTATCCTACTCATGTATGTTCTTCTAATATATGATCTCATCTACAATGTCAACATTTTCTTCTCCTTGAGTCAACTCTTGAGTCTTTTACTTACTCTTGTGGATATAGAACTTCCAGGTGTCCACTTTTTCACCATATCCATCTCAATGCTATGTGGTCTATTGGCTTTTCAGGCAGAATGGTTTCTGCTCTGAGCACCAGTACTTTTAGGTTTATAAAACTCCCCTCTTCCTGCCTGAAAATAGCAGACAACTAAAGGACTCTAGTCAGTGCAGAAGATGTGCTCTGCCATTATTCAACTAATGAGGTTGAGGAAATTTAGATTTAAGACAATGATATTTAGATTTAATTAGATTTAAGACAATGGATTCCATATATACTGAATTTTAGTGCTTAGGGTAATTTGTAGGTAAAATACTGCTTAAAACTTCTAAAGTGGGTGGATCCAAGATGGTGCTGACCATAGAGCAGTGCATCTGAGTAGTAGGTGAATGAGATTAGTCACTGTGGAGTGAATGTGAGGTACCCTAGCCTACAGTGAAACACAGACGGTGTCTGAATTCCCACAGCGAACATTGAGACCAGTCACCAGGTAAAACAGCCCACGCAGTTCCCGGGAACACAACCCTGAGATCAGCCAGCTCCATCACCGGTCTGGAGAGGAGCTCTGGCTAGAGATCTAGCCCAGGAGCGGGTCCAGTCCACGGCTCCAGCCACAGACCAGCGGCCCCACCTGTCTGCCTGATATCCAGCCTGCACTCGGGCCACACCACAAGAGAAAAGGTAAGTGGGATTATTTTTTTCCGGAGTTTCCAACATTTTGGCACAGTGTGCACTGCAGTGGAGAGGCCGAGACCTAACCCAGTCACAGCAAAGCAATTAGGAGCCAAGACTGCCT
>CAJQZJ010009141.1:6766526-6807996 GCA_907164525.1 Lophiomys imhausi
AAAAATATGTATCATGTTAAAAGCTACCTTTTGGAGAAAATAAAAGAACATCAAGAATCGTTTGATGTTACAAATCCTCGGGACTTTATTGATTATTACCTGATTAAAAAGGAGCAGGTAAAGTGTTGTTATACACACATGTATTTGACTTTTAAAGCATTTCCTTATTCATTGAATACTTAAATATTTGGCAGGGATCTTCAAATACTTAGGACAGTATCATTTGAAAATCAACTTGATTATTTATTTTGTGTGTGAATATACAATATAGATCAAGAAAACACATAAGGAAAATTTGTTATTTGGAGCACATTGACATTTATCTTCACATGAAAGAAAAAATCAACCTAACTGAGGAGAAAGAGAATAGAAAGGACAAATGATGGGGTGATGTTATGCATTCTAAGTGTTAATTAATCTGGTCCCAGAAGCCTGCTTGCTGTACATCAAGTAATGCTGTGTTACCTTGCTTGCTAACCATTGTCTCTGATTGGTTGAATAAATGCTGATGCATGAGATTGAGCAAAGACAGAGTTGGGTGGGACTAAGGTGCTGGGGCTGGGGAAGACAGAGAGAATCTTGTGTAGAAGAAGGGAAGAAACCCGAGGAGCAGGAAGGAGTACATATGCCATGGGCTAGAGAGGCAGGAAGAAAATCCTGCCATGTGCCCTGGAACATTGGTACAGCATGGAGAATAATAGCCCAAGGTGATGTATGTAAATATTGGGGTCATATTTGGGGAATAGAACTAATGGTTAGCTTAGATGAACCAAGATTGCTCAATTCAGGTGAAGGCATGTTAAAATCTATCAGGTGTCTCTGTGCTTATTTATAATGGCGAGTTAAGGATTAATGCCAACCAACTAACAACAATTTAAATACTGGTAAATAATTTAAATATTTACTTTACAGACAGGTAAGATGGAAACCAACTCCAATCATATCATAGAGGATAACCTATTGTGTTTAATAAACCTTATATTCTACATCTTTTACTGCTTCCCCAATTTCACCCCATAATGTGGTTTTAATTTATTATTTACTTAACACCTTGTGTAGGCTAAGTATTCTTTTATAATTACTGTTTCTGTATTAAATGTTTTGGAACAGAAAAGTATATTTAATATAAAAACATAATGTTAAGTTTTGTATTTATCTATAAGGTCATAGTTTAAAGAGACATTAATTTATTGTTTAATTTCCTTAATCATTGAGTGTCTGTAGTATTTCTTTTATGGCAAATATTATGATAAGGAGTTTTTTCCTCTTTTTTTAAACAAATTTTATGTATTCTTGAGAATTTCATACATATATACAATGAAATATAATCATATTCACCCCTCCCATTTCCTCTCCATCTCTACTATATCCTCCACAGAGCAATCCTTTCCCAAGTCCACACTCTTCTCTTTCCTTCCTTCCTTCCTTCCTTCCTTCCTTCCTTCCTTCCTTCCTTCCTTTCATCCTTCCTTCTTTCCTTCCTTCCTTTGTTCCTTTCTTTCTTTGATAAGCCACCAATTTCAGCAGATGCTCCCCATATTTGCAGAGGTATGGGGGCATGCACTGCATCATGGGAAACCTCTCACAGGCCATACCTTCAAAAGAAAGATTATCTCTCCCTAGCTGTTATCTTTTGCCAATAATTTCCCAGTAAAAATTGCAACCTGGATAGCCCTTCCCCCATCATGGCTGGAAGTTTGAGTTGCCTGAATTTATTCAGGTCTTCTGCAGATAGCCACAACTGCAGTGAGTTCATACATGCAATGGTCTTTTCATGTCCAGAAGGTTGCATTTCACCATTCTCCTTCACATTATCTTGCTCTTACACTTTATCTACCTCTTCTTGCACAGTGTTCAATAAGGAACTTATTCTAAAGAATATTTAAGATGAAAACAATGAAGATCACATGGATCACTTAAATAATTTAAGTCCTTGGATTTACTTGGCAATGATATCAGAAGGCAGAGTATGTGATTAGCTTTTAGAGTTCATACTTTGAGTCAGAAACATTGATTCCTTCAAGGGATTTTGAGGACTTAGAAAACTGCATGTTTGGTACCTAGTTATTGTCTGGTGTTTAGCATTCCATTGTTAGAAGGTAAAATGAGTAATAAAGGATCTAGAAAGCACCAAACACCATTACTCTGCTAGAGCACAAGCTTGTGAAGTTTGTCTGTACAGGGTCAACTAGTGGATATTTTCATCTTCATAGAATGACACATACTATTTGTGTCATACTGACACAAACATTTGGTGCCATCCTTCTAACTAGAAAATAGACAAGTGGATGTGGCTTGGCCTTAATAAACTGTATTCATAATTGAAGGTGCATGATCTGATTTGTCCTTCAGGTCACAGTTTTGTGTCTGGAATAGAGAATTAGAATTGAAGAGGTGTGTTCTTTTCCTTCTCTCCCAGCTGTTTTTCCCTGTTCCTCACTCCTTCTAGATAACTGTACTTTTATCCTTCACAACTCCAACTTTATCATGAGTCTGCAGCAATATTGAGTCTGTGAAATTTTTGGACAAAAAATGAATAACAAATTTGTGATATAGGCTTATATCATCTAGCACAGTGTCTCTACTTTCCTAATTCTATTAATTTAAATCTAGTTATGAATTTTTAAAAGAAATAACGGGTTTATTTAAGTCCAGCACAACAAGTCTCATTACAGACAAGTCATAGCACAATAGAGAACCCTCATATTGTTAGAGTCAAATGTCTTTGATTTTTCATTACTATATTTAGCATTGGGAGTTTTGTTTTGTTTTTTTGTTCTGAAATTAATTAATTAATTAATTTGTTTATTTTACATCCCAGTGACAAACCCCATCACTCCTTTCATCCTAGTCCCATCTTCCCACCCAGTTTCCCCATACCCTTCTGCCCAGTACCAACCCACTCTGGTACAGCAAATCTCATCAGGACTAAGTGCCTCCTCTTCCACTGAGGCAAGAAAAGGCAGCTGTGCAAGGAAATGGGATCCTGAGGGGGGTAACAGACTCCAAGTCTTAGAGAGTCCCCACTCCAATTTTTAGGGGATCCACTTGAGAACCAAGCAGCCCAGCAGTTTCGTATGAGTAGGGGGCCTAGGACCAGTCCATGTTCTGTGGTTGGTGGTACAGTCTATGAGCCTGTGCCCAAATTAACGGCCTATGTATTCTTGGACCTTTGTTTTCAGTGAATGATCAAAAAATTATTTACATATTTTTAAGAATTAAAGGTACTGCATTGTACATAGTAAGATACAGAGGATCCCATAAATCCAATGTATGTGATGAAAAAAGAAACACTAAGGGTGCAGAAAATGACATTTAGATCCTCTGTGCTAGTCTCTGCCATGTGGAGTTACTATCTTCTGGAAGTATAATTTAAAGTTGTGTTTGGCAGAAATAGAAAATTGTGTTATATTATAGAGTTATTGTTATCAGATATGCTAGCAAACAATTTACCAGATAATTGCATGAAACATTCTTAGGAAAACTATAATCAACACTCGGAATTTACATTTGAAAATTTGTCAATCACCGTATCTGATCTGTTTGGTGCGGGGATAGAGACAACAAGTACAACGCTGAGATATGCTCTCCTGCTCCTGCTGAAGCACCCACATGTCACAGGTGAGGACACATGTGGTGAGACAGAGCAGTTCTGCAGAATGCTGAGAAGTCTTTCTGAGTCTCCTGCATGTTGTTATTCTTTGTTTCCCAATTCATTTTTCTTTTTTATACATTTATTTATTAATTCAAGTTATTTATATACTTATATATATTATTCACATATTTATATATCTAAATGTTTATTTATTAATTCAAGTGAACTTGCCCAGACCCAGAAAATTACACATGATATGTATTCACTTATATCTGGATGTTAGCTATATAGTACAGGATAACTATCCTACAACCCACAGACCCAAAGGAATAGGAACATGGCATAACTATTCTATGAGAAATTCCACCCAGCAGGAGATCAAAACATATGCTGAGACAAACAGTCAAATCTTAGTTGGAGCTCTGGGAGCCCTATATAATAGAGGGAGGAAGAATAGAGAGACATGGAGGGGTCAAGATGAACACATGAAGATCAACAGAACCAACTAACCTAGGCTCCTAGAGGCTTACAACGACTGAAACACTAACCAAAATAATAAGAAAAAAGCTTAGACTTGACCTAGACCACCTGATCCAAATATAGAGGATAGGAATCTTTGTCCTCATACAGATCCCTTAACAAGTAGGTTGGGGTGTTCTCAGTCATGGACTTTGATAGCTGTTAGCGTGATACTTTACCATAGTGGAATTGCCAAGTCAGACCCCAGAGCAAGAGGAAGCTCTTAGCCCTCATATGACTGAGGAACTGAGGAGGGCTGATATGTGGGTCCCCTCACACTGGAAGAGTTGGATAGGTGGGAGAGGGAGTAGAGGGTGGGAGGTTGGAGCTGGAGGGGGGGTGAGGGATAGGGCTGTGACTGAGATGTAAACTGAATTAATAAACAAACAAACAAACACATGTTATACTTGAAGAAGTCTCAATCCTTCACTTTCTATGCCATGGGCCATAGTGAGAAGGATGACTGAGAGGAATGAAGATGTAGGAAAAACAAAAGCTGATAAGAGTCCAGGCTCCTTGGGGTGAACTGTATTAAGCACCTCTAGCATCCTTTGGAGTGTTCTACCTATACATTTAGTCCCCAAATCAGGTTTTTAGAGCCGGCAACTTCTTGCATTTGGCTTCCTTCCTTCCTCTGCTAAATCTAATACTGCTGCACAGAGGTGAAAACTCAGCTCACTGAAGCGTAAGCACCAGTACTAGAATTTCCTGAGTCTACCTGAGATAATTTCCAATCTCAGAAGTCTTCAAATAAGTAAATTCAATAGGAAGTTATTTCCATTTAGGCAGAAGTTGTAGAAAAAGGAATTTTATTATTTCAAAAGTCTACTTCTATGCAACTTCTGTTGAACACATTTATTGGAGTTGAACCAACAGTATATTATTTTACAAATAACATTATTGTAGTAATGTACTTTTAGTTTTTTCATTTTGACAGTATTTATTAAATTATATACACTTGTGAACATTTCTTCATTTAACAGTGAAGAATGTATTGTTTGTGAAAACAAGAGTTGCACTATTACACATTATTAATTAGTTTCAAATATTACACACATATACATGATACATACACACTTTTTATGGTTTTCTCAGTATAACCATGTTCTTGCACATTTAGGAGGAAGAAATCCTACTTGGAGATAGACACCAAGAGATAAAGGAAGTTAGGCAATCATTTCTCTTATGTTATTGTCATCAGAGTAAACATAGCATTCATGAGAACTATCTTAATTTCTTCTAAACTCAGGAGGTCCCCTCTTTTTTTCTCTTTAGAGGGGAGCGATCCTCTAGGAGACATCATCTGAATGGGACAAGATGAAACTTACTTTTAAATACATTCATTGTTTTAGCATATACGAAATTCACCTTTCACTTATGTCCAATATACATGAAGTGACAATAGCCAAATATGAATATTATAGATAATTAAGGAATTATAATTTAATTATCTAACAATAGATAATTAAAGGGAGGGGAAATGAAAATGGCAAGCGGCTAAGAGGGCTTCACAAAAATACCAAAAAAAAAAAATAGTGTAATGAGAAATGTGGAAAAATGGGCAGAAAAGATGACACTGTAACATAGTTGTCAGATTTACACAAAAGCTGAACTTCTACAATCCCAGTATGGCTCTCAGTTTGGAAACGATAAGGAGTCTACATAGAGAAAGGGTTATAAAAGGAAACTCTTCTTGCCAGGGCCCTGTTCCTACCAGCGTTCCTCAAGTGACTGAATTTTCCCCAAGGAAAACAATCACAGAATTGCTCTCAAAAGAAAGTGAGTGTATTTGAACCCTGTATTCAAGCATCTGTTGTGGTTGACAGAGAAAGAGCAATGTTAGGGATTAAAGGGGAAGACTGACTGTTCCACTCCCAGAATTGAGAGCCTCAGAGCACCTGTCTCCATTTTGGTTATGGATTTCAATTACAAGATCTATATTTTAGAGAAGCTAGTAACTGTACAGATATCTACATTTTACCATCTTAATAAAAAGTTCTATGTGCCTCCCATAATGAAGAGAATTAAACCTCTAACCCAATGAACAGAGCCATGGAGTTTTAGAACATTAGGACTGAATAGAAGTATAAAATCATTTAGGGAGATTCTGAGTCACATGTAAATATTTGCATCGAGACTACTTAGATGCTAAGCAAACATGTATGGATAGACCTAGTCTTTGTATGAACTCTTTTTCTTAATGAAATACTTAAGAATGTTTCTATCTACTTCTCTGAAGAAGGGTCAAGGAAGTCATGGAATCCGAAGATAAATGGGTACGATTATAGGATAGGTTTCTGGACACCAGACCTACAAAGCTCTCAATTCTGTATTTACCATGTGGATGCTGCAGGCATGAACAGAGAGGGACAGATGAAAAGTAATGTGTCGTTGACACCCTCATCAACTTAGCTTTTATTCCAAGAGCTAAAGCATCCATTTAAATATGTAGAAGCAATTCTAACTTATTAAATGGAAAATTACAACTAAATAGAAGACATCAGTCAAAATGAGTACTATTAATAGAAAATAGTTGTAATATCATCAATGGGAATAATAGTTGTGTACTTTCAATGATTTTCACAATATATATTTGAATAACTAAGGCTTATAGCCCCATATTTATTGGTAATAAAGTTATAGGAAGTGTATGTGTGTTTGTGAGAGACAGAGAGAGAGGGCAAAGAAAGAAGAGAGTATATGTGATGTATTTGTAAATATTTTTAGTATATAGGATGTAATTGTAAATCAAATTTTTTGTTTTTCTTTTTTCTTTTTAGACAGACTTCTGTCCAAAAAGGACAAAACTTGGAAGCAGATAAGTCGACAGCCTAGCTCTGCCAAGACAGGGTAGGTAAGTCCTTCATAATTCCTGCTCTACAACCAATGTCTGTCAGAAAAATGGGGCCAAATGGCTGAAGATTGATGCTGTAATGTATGGAGAGAAAATGGGAACTGTCCATGTAGCCACTGGTATGTCATTTTTTAGTTTTGGAAGCTGCAGGCCCTGCACTTCCTATATAATCAGATATATTTATCCCTCTCAGGTCTCTGAGGTGGTTGAAGAATAGATAGCTAGAGTCTCATAGTTAAATTTTGAGTTGTTTAGGAATCAAGAGGGTGTTCTGGATCTAAGAAGATATTTTTAAAATTATGAAGCAAGTTAGTATGAAAGCTGAGTTAGATATAGAACGTTAAACTCATGGAGATGGTTAGATAGTAGAATGTTAAAGTCAGGTGCCAAATACATATGGACTGGACATTGGGAATGTATGCTAAGCCATATAACTCTTATAATCGTGGCCTATTTATTTCTGTTGTTTTGTATTGTATTTATAGTTATAAGAAAAAGAACCATTATTTGGACTGAAAAAAATTATTAATTTAGTTTTTCAAGTTACATCTCCAGCAAAGTCTCCTACCTCCTCCCCTCCTGGTGCCTCCCTCCTCCCTCACTTCCTTCCTATTCCTCCTCTCTGTCCTCTCCTTCTCCTCAGATGTGTGTATCCCCAGGTATCAAATCCCCTCAGTTCATTAGTTACACGAGGGCTAAGAGCTTCCTCTTGTATTGGGGTTTGATATGGCGTTCCATCTAGGGAAAGTTGTTGCGCTACAAGCAACAGGGTCCATGACACACTGCTGAGTTCAGTTTTTCATAGGATAGTTATGCTAGGTTCCTGTCTGTCTTGGTGAGTGGGTTGTAGAATGGTTGTCCTGTGCTATATGGTTAATATCCACTTATAACAGAGTATATACCATGTGTATATTTCTGGATCTGAGTAAGCTCACTTAGGATGAGCTTTTCTAGTTCTATCCATTTGGTTGCAAATTGCATGATTTCCTTGTTTCTGATGCCTGTGTTGTATTCTATTGTGAAAATGTACCATAGTTCTTTTTATTCCATTCTTCAGCTGAAGAACACCTGGGTGGCTTTTTTTTTCTGTAACGGGGAGACAATAGATATTTTGTATAAGTAGGTATGTAGGAAAAATTCATTATTTACAAATATGGTTTTATTTCAGAAGCAATTGGTAATTTTGAATGTGAGAAGTTTTGAGTATCATTTCTAATTTCACACACACACACTCAAGACTGATTTTTAAAAACTATATTGTGTCTTGACAAAAATTCAACATTTGATTTCTAATAGTGCTTCATCAGACTATGAGATGATGATGAATTGTATTGTTTTGCTATTTGAAATATTTCGGCTTTCTATTTTACTTGCTGTTATAATAAGTACATACTAAAGTATCATAATAACTATTTTATAGTATGGTGGTATGAATCCATATGTAGCAGTTCTATATATCTTAGTGTAATCCTGGATAGAAAAGGCATTTATAATGCTGTTGGGACACTTCTTCATGCACTGTATAGCTTTGTATTGTGACAAACATGTGACTTCTCTCCTATTCCTATATTTCTCACTGCAAATAACCAGATAAACTCCAGGAAGAGATTGATCGTGTGGTCGGCAAGCACCGCAGCCCCTGCATGCAGGACAGGAGCCACATGCCCTACACAGATGCCATGATTCATGAGGTCCAGAGGTTTATTGACCTCATCCCCACAACCTGCCTCATGCAGTAACCTGTGACATTAAATTCAGGAACTACCTCATCCCCAAGGTATGCTTGTCTCTTCTCTGTTGCACCTTTGTGTTCTCATGCTCCTAGGTTCACAGTATGGTTTCAGGGCTTGGAGTCACACTGTGCTACATGTGGCTTTGTAGAGAGCTGCGACGTGCCGCACCCTAAAAATGGCGCCGGTTTCTGCCTTCCACCAGCCCAATGGTGAGTGCTCTCGGTGGTAAACAAGTCCATATTTGGCTAAGACCGCTGATCTGGCTTTCTTCCGCATACATGGGCCTCTAAGATAGCACCACGTAGCTTTACTTGATTAGCTGTTCATATAGTATTTAGCCTGTGGGTTGGATCTGCCTGGGCATTTGGAAGACTGTTTTCAAGGGACCTGAATAAACTGCTGGAGAAGAGCTTTTGCGAGTTGCGTTGTCCTTGCTGGTCGAGGGGGACGCGACAAGTGGTGGCCCGTACGGGGAACCAGAAAAGACTCAGAACTCCTGCCGTCAGGGGCAGTGCACTGGTAAGTTCCCGGGGTAAATTGGGACAATAAAGTTTCACGGAAATAGCGAACAAAAGGTGAAGTTTCGCGGAAATTGTGAACTAAAGGTAAAGTTTCGCGGAAATAGCGAACAAAAGGTAAAGTTTCGCGGGAAATTGCGAACTAAAGGTAAAGTTTCACGGGAAACTGCGAACCGAAAGTAAATTTTTAATCATGGGATTGTCTCAGTCACATCCAATTTTTCTGGCTCTTCAGGAGCTACTTTTAGCTAGGAATTTGAAACTTAAGAGGTCAACCCTAGAGAGATTTTTGAATGAATGCGACTCCGTGGCTCCGTGGTTTGCGGTGTCCGGGAATCTTATGGTATCCTTCTGGGACAAATTAGGCAGGGACTTGGATTTTGCTTGGGAGCTAGGTACTCTGAAGCTTGGAGTAAGACCGATTTGGAAGGTGGTGAGGAGTTGTTTAGAAGATCAGAGATGTTGTAATGCAATCAAGGAGGGAGAATCAGCCTTGGAACTGCTGCAAGGGGAAAGATCTGAGCAGGCAGACAGTGAAAAGGGAAGTAACAAAGGCGAAAGATCTGAGCAGGCAGACAGTGAAAAGGGAAGCAAAAAGAAGGTCCCTCTCTATCCCGATCTTAGAGATTTTAGAGATTTTGAGGACTCAGAGGGCACGGATTCTGAAGGGGAGCTATACGCTCTAATAGAACAGTTGAAGAGGACTGCTATTAGAAAAAGGGAAAAGAAAAAGGTAAAAGAGAAAGACACGTTGGCGGCAGTTGGTATAAGTGAAGCCGTTGCTGCGGTGCCTTCAACTCCCCCTCCATACCCAGAAGCCGTTCAGATAGATCAGCCTGTTCAGTCCCTGAAAGTAGGGAGATCTTTCTGCCCGGGGATGTGGACACAAGTAAGAACAGAATTACAGTGTGCCTATCCGGTATACCAAGATCCACAAGGGAACAGGTACGAGGAACCGCTTGATTTTAAGGTAGTTAAATCCCTTGCAGAGTTGGTTCGTACCTATGGCATTACCGCTTCTTTTACATTGACTCAAGTAGAAGCATTAAGCAGACATTGTATGACCCCGAGTGATTGGAGTGGCCTGGCCCGCGCCTGCTTAAGTCCAGGGCAATACTTAGACTGAAAAGCTTTCTTGATTGAGTATGCCACTGAGCAAGCAGCCATTAATCAGAGAAATGGAAATCCAGCCTGGGATAGAGATATGCTGCTTGGGCAGGGGAGATTTGCCAACCAGCAGACAGGATATCCCAATCAGGTTTATGAACAAATAAACCAGACAGCTATCAAGGCTTGGAAATCCCTTCCTAACAAAGGGGAGGTGAGTGGGAACTTAACTAAGATTCTACAGGGCCCCATGGAGCCCTTTTCAGACTTTGTGGCACGATTGGTGGAAGCAGCAGGGAAGATTTTTGGTGACCCGGATGCTGCTATGCCACTAATAAAACAGTCGGTCTATGAGCAATGCACCAAAGAGTGTAGAGCCGCTATCACCCCTTACAAGAACAAAGGGCTAGAAGCCTGGATGAAAGTGTGTAGAGAACTTGGAGGGCCGTTAACTAATAGCTGGTCTTGCTGCCGCGGTAGTACAGTTGACCAGAAAAGGTGGAGGAAGTCCAGGAGTTTGTTTTAAGTGTGGCAAGATGGGACACTTTAAAAGACAGTGCCCCGGGAGAAGGAGTACAGAAAGTACAGGAAGTGCACAACGCCCCAGGCGGCAGGGTTTATGCCCAAAATGTAAAAAAGGGAACCATTGGGCTAATGAATGCCATTCAGTGACAGACATCCATGGCCAGCCTTTGACTCAAGGTTATGGTGGCGCTTGTCCAAAAAACGGACAGCGTGGCCCACGACCCCAGGGCCCACAAATATATGGGGCAGTAGAGAATCAGGACAAAGAACAGAATCAAGAGAGATGGCGAACACTCCGCCATCCGAGAGACCGTGGAGAGCCACTGCAGGCTCAGCAGGATTGGACCTCTGCTCCACCACCAGACTCGTATTAACGCCCCAAATGGGGGTCCAGTTAATTGAAACAGATTTTAAAGGACCCCTTGAACCTGGTACAGTTGGTTTGCTGTTAGGGAGGTCATCATCAGCCTTCAGAGGACTTATTGTCCATCCTGGGGTTATAGATCCAGATTATACAGGAGTGGTTAAGATCATGGTGGCCTCCTCCCGTGGTATAACAGCTATCTCTCCTGGAGATAGAATTGCTCAGTTGGTCATGTTGCCGAGCTTACATGATCGCTATGCGGCAAAGGATCGAGAGAGAGGAAAAGATGGTTTTGGGTCCACGGGCACGGATCTGACTTTTCTCTCCTTGGATTTGGACCAACACTCCCTCTTGGAGTTAAAAGTTGATGGTAAAAGGATCCTGGGCCTTTTGGATACTGGGGCTGATAGGAGTATCATAGCAAAGAAAGACTGGCCTTCAGGTTGGCCTGTACAAGCCTCTTCTCAAACACTTCAAGGCCTGGGTTATGCTAAGACTCCAGATATGAGTGCAAGATTATTAAAGTGGCAGGACCAAGAAGGCCACTCAGGAGAAATGCAGCCATATGTACTTGAGCTCCCTATCTCCCTTTGGGGAAGAGACCTTTTGAAGGATATGGGATTTAAATTGAGTAATGATTATTCTGATTCAGCCCAACGTATGATGCAAGATATGGGATATGCTCCAGGCTTTTGAATAGGAAAATATTTGCAGGGGCGGAAGAGTCCCATATCTATGCAGCAAAGACAAAAGAGACAGGGCCTGGGTTTTTCCTAGGGGCCACTGAGGAGGGCATTCCCATAACTTGGAAGACGGAGGACCCAGTATGGGTTCCTCAGTGGCCACTTTCCTCTGTAAAATTGAATGCAGCCAAAGAGTTGGTGGATGAACAGATGTCTTTAAAGAATATAAAACCATCTGTATCTCACTGGAATACACCTATATTTGTCATTAAAAAGAAATATGGAAATTGGAGATTGTTGCATGACCTGCGTGCCATAAATCAACAAATGCAGAACATGGGCCCAGTGCAACGCGGCTTGCCGCTTTTATCATCTTTGCTAGCCTCATGGCCCATTATAGTTATAGATATAAGGGATTGTTTTTTCTCCATCCCTTTGTGTGCCAAAGATAGTGAGAGACTTGCATTACTGTTCCATCCTGTAACCATGAGGAACCTGATCAGCGGTTTGAATGGGTAGTATTACCTCAGGGCATGGCAAAAAGCCCCACTATGTGCCAACATGTGGGGGAGGCCATTGCTCCCTTGAGAAAGAATTTTCCAGATTTAAGATGTGTTCATTATATGGATGATGTCTTACTGGCCGCCAAGAGTGAGCAAATGTTAGATCGGGCCTATGAAGAATTAGTTCAATTATTAAAAAAGAAAAGGTTGTTTATTGCTCCTGATAAGGTTCAAAAGGAAAATGTGGTTGATTATTTAGGAGCGAAGGTTGGACCTGAAAAGATAATACCTCAAAAGATTGAGATAAGAAAAGATAATTTAAAGACTCTAAATGATTTTCAAAGGTTGTTAGGAGATATCAATTGGGTAAGAGGCTATTTAAAGCTACCAAATTATGAAATAAGACCCCTATATGATATTTTTAAAGGTGATTCAGCACTCAATTCTCCTAGGCAATTAACAGAAGAAGCAAGAAAAGATTTATGTAAAGTGGAAGAAAGGTTACAGAGTGCCTTCCTAAAGAGATGGCAGGAAGGACAGCCCATTGCATTGTGCATATTTGCCACCTATGGTCAACCTACAGGATTGTTATGGCAGGATGGACCATCATTATGGACTTATTCGAAGATTTCTCCAAAAAAAAAAATCCATAGAGCATTATCCCACTGCAGTTGCTGCTTTAGCCTTAAATTGTATCCAACAATGCTTGCAGTCTTTTGGAGTTGCTCCTGCCAGTATAATAGTGCCCTATTCCAGTCATCAAATTAAGATTTTGTGTGGCACTGTAGATGACTGGGCAATATTGCAATGTAGCTTTGAAGGAGTGATTGATAACCATTATCCTAAGCATCCATTACTATCATTTTTTAAAGAGCACCCAGTGATATTCCCTAAGGTTACTTCAGCAGTACCACTTCAAGGGTCAACAAATGTGTTTACTGATGGTTCAAAGACAGGCTGCGGAGCCTATTTGATAGAAAGACAAGAGTCCGTGCTATGCCAATTTCAACCGGGCTCCCCTCAAATAGTAAAGTTGAAAATAGTAATTGAGGTGTTTAAAAGATGTCAATTTGCATTCAATTTGATCTCAGATTCAGTCTATGTGGTCAACGCAGTGAAAGTATTAGAATTAGCAGGTCCTATTAAAAATAGTAGTACTGTATGTGCCTTATTACAAGAGTTACAAGTTTTAATCTGGCAAAGAAAAAGGTGTTTTTATATTCAACATATCAGAGCACATACAGGATTACCTGGACCATTAAGTGAGGGTAATGATAAAGTTGATCAATGGACTAGGATGGAATGCAATTTTAGGAGCTCATTCCTGGACCAAGCCAGAGAGTTTCACCAATTATTTCATGTAAATGCAAAAACTCTACAGCAGAAATTCCATTTGTCTAGAGCAGATGCTAGACAAGTCGTTTTGGACTGTCCTCAGTGTGTGATTCATCATCATCCTCCCAGTGTGGGAGTGAACCCTAGAGGGTTGATGCCACTCAAAATCTAGCAAATGGACGTTACCCACATTTCAGAGTTTGGAACC
This sequence comes from Lophiomys imhausi, assembly GCA_907164525.1. NCBI lineage: Eukaryota > Metazoa > Chordata > Mammalia > Rodentia > Muridae > Lophiomys > Lophiomys imhausi. Next base: position 6,780,471 of record CAJQZJ010009141.1, read on the forward strand.
TTAAAATATATTCATGTATCTGTGGATACCTGCTCAGGTATCATACATGCTACACCTATGAGTGGAGAAAAGGCTCGCAATGTCATAGGGCATTGCTTAGAAGCCTGGGCTGCATGGGGAAAACCACAGCAGCTGAAAACGGACAATGGACCAGCCTATACGGCTCAGTACTTTGTCTCCTTCTGCAACCAGATGGAGGTACAGCTTAATCACGGATTACCATATAATCCTCAAGGACAAGGAATTGTGGAGCGTGCTCATCGCACCTTGAAAGAATGTTTGCAAAAACAGAAAGGGGAATAGGCCAAGGCCGTACCCCCAAGGAGAGAATGTCTTTAGCCTTATTTACTTAAAATTTTTTAAATTTGGATGCTCAAGGCCACTCAGCAGCGGACAGACGTCAGGATTCCCATGGTCCACCTAAAGGCATGGTGAGTGGAAAGATATTTTGACAGGCTCTTGGCAAGGGCCTGACCCCGTGCTAACATGGGCGAGAGGGTCTGTTTGTGTTTTTCCTCAGGATCAACAAGATCCAGTGTGGGTGCCTGAACACCTTGTGAGGAAGATTCGTCATGAAGACCTTCCTAAGGATCCTGGTGATAGTAGCAGTGAGTATGTCAGGAATGACTGAGCCTAGATGGGGGATCCTGTCGATATTCCCAAAGCCGATGCCGGTCAGACATGATGCAACTGTGTTTCCACGCTTATTTAGCAGTAATAGAAGCTTAGGCTTACCCTACCTTCCCTTTGATGATCAGAAAAGCCCTATAGAGGGTAATAGAAATGTCAGCTTGAAGGGTAGTCTGTGCTTTTTAATGAGCTTCAATAGGTCAGATGATACAGAATGCATTAAATTGTCTCAGCAGTCAGCAGATTTTTTACCACAACTGAGATTTGGGGGTAGGGGTAGTGGTTTGTTTTCGGGCAACGGTTCTCGCCTTGAAGGATGGTGGCCCACACGAGTCTCTGACTGGGACCCCCCCCCCCAGACAGCCACGCTGGGCACCTTTTTGTAGAGGATCCACAGGAGAGGAAGGACCTTTTCCCTGGACTGGATGTCAGGAGCGCAGAGCAGTTTGGGTTCAACAAGATTATTTTTCCTTTAGCCCCATGATTAGTAATATAGTGAATAAGTCTTGTACAGGAATGCTTGATATAGCTACTAGGGATCCTCATCAGACTGCCACCAATCCTTTTGATTTGTGGCTTTTGTGTGGGGTAAATGGAAGTTGCATGTACTTGGGACCTGTCATTATGCTTGGGGGAGGAATTTATCAAAGAGGTAATTTTTCCCTAGGGTCCGCTACCAAATTGAATCTTTCTAGTGGCAGTGGTTCTGGTACTTGGAATTCTTCGTTTCATTCTTACCACAATAAGACCTTTTCAGCTTCGCCAGTATGTCTCTGGCCTCCTTTTCTGATGATTGTAAGTAATGGGAGTGCATCCTTGGGTGAAGAAAAGTTAGTATGCACTCTGGGCATATGCTTTTATGCCCTGTGCTGGAATGCCACAGCCTTTCCTGTGGCTGTGGTGACTAGAATGCCTCTATATGTACCAGTTCCTGTAGAGGTCCCTGATACCATGATGCTATTCAGGCTTAAAAGAGATTTTGGCATCACTGCAGCTATTGTTACTGCCATCACAGTTGCTGCTGTGGGGGCTACTGCGTCAGCTATTGCCTTGTCTAGTTCTATACAGAATGCCAATGCCCTGAATAACATCTCAGCCACTGTAGCACAGGCATTGGATACTCAGACCTCTATGAATTCTCATCTCAAAGGAGGCCTTATGATAGTTAATCAACGCATAGATTTAATACAAGAACAAATTGATTCTCTTTGGCAACTAGCACAATTGGGGTGTGAGTGGAAAATGCAAGGTTTGTGGGTTACTTCCGTGCAGTATCGAAATTTTACAAAGGCTGCTAATCTGTCTAGACAATTGTCAGAATTCCTCTTACAGGATTGGTCGGCTGAATTTGAAAATTTGATGAGAGAGCTGAGAGCGACAATCGTCCACATCAACTCCACCTGGGTGGATCTGAGCCTGGCTACTGGCTTGACTTCCTGGATACAGACGGCTATGGATCATCTTAAGGAGTGGGTGCGCGTAGGCTCTTTGGTGATACTGATGATACTAGCCTCTCTGGTTTGCCTATGGTGCATCTACAAAATGAGAGCCACACAAAAGCGTAATGCAGCCATGATTATATAGGCCCTTGTCGTCATTGAGGCGGGCCAGTCCCCTCAGGCATGGCTCGCTGCCATGAAGCCTTAAATCTTCACTGAGCATAGTCCCTGCCCACTGAGGTATTCGTTCCACAGATATTAGGGTCTGGCAAGTCAATAACGGAGTAGACGGGTAAGTCTCGGCCACCTAAGACAGGGCAGTCCTGAGTGGGGAGGCTGACCTAGAGACGGGTGAGAGTTTGAGCACCGTCCTCCTACAGGCTCAGGCCCACCGTGAGATCCCCAGATATGGGGATTACGTAGCCTTTCCAGGGACTTCTATCTACTTTAGAAAAAATAAAAAAGGGGGAACTGTAGAGAGCTGCGACGTGCTGCGCCCTAAAGATGGAGCCGGTTTCCGCCTTCCACCAGCCCGACGGTGAGCGCTCTCGGTGGTAAACAAGTCCATATTTGGCTAAGACCGCTGATCTCGCTTGCTTCCACATACATGGGCCTCTAAGATAGCACCACGTGGCTTTACTTGATTGGCTGTTCATATAGTATTTAGCCTGTGGGTTGGGTCTGCCCGGGCATTCGGAAGTCTGTTTTCAAGGGACCTGAATAAACTGCTGGAGAAGAGCTTTTGCGAGTTGCGTCATCCTTGCTGGTCGAGGGGGACGCAACACACAGCTTCCCTAGTGCCTTGAATAAAGGAATACAGGTGTGAGCAAACACATCTAGCTGACAAGTATTTTTGAATGATATATTTCTTAAGAAAGTATGATAGTTGGAAATATGTCCCCCTTTATCTGTTTGTCTAACTAGATTTCTCTTCACCCTTCATTTATCTAACCAACCAAACATCAACTCAGCTGTTTTAGTATTCTCTTATATATGGACCAGCATAGTGCATCTCAGACTAACACTTGTGTGTACAAGGACTAATTACTTTTTTTTTTTTTTTGGTATTTTTTCCTACCAGGAAAACGGATATGTGCAGAAGAGGGTCTGGCCCGCATGGAGCTGTTTCTATTCCTGACCACCATTTTACAGAACTTTAAGCTGAAATCACTGGTTCACCCAAAGGACATTGATACAACCCCAGTACTCAATGGATTTGCCTCTCTGCCACCTCCTTACCAGCTCTGCTTCATTTCTCTCTAAAGCGATCATTTCCCTTGATCATGATGTGCTGTTTTCTGCAGGCCCTTTCAGGCCATCATACACCCCCTTCTGCACCAAGTATCCTAAGTCTTTTCTTCTTTCAAATAGCTCCCAAAACACTCAAGATTCATGAAACACCCATATTTCATTTTGCAGTTTCTGGAGTCACTGCACAGATAAATCTTCATTTTCCTATTTTCTGTAACACTGTTCCTATCCCTTGTGCCTATGTGTATCTAAACTTGAGCTATTAATGTGGCTTAACTGTAGAATCAAGAAATTATTATCTTATAATCATTCCCAGTAATGTATCTTCTGCATGTTCTCAATAATAAGGTGTTTTGATTGTTATGTCTTTGCTCAGAATTTCATTGCAATTCAGGCTAAGAATAAAAAAAGACAGATTCTCAAGGTTCATGCTATTCAATTTAATGAGAACAGAGTATGCACATTAGAAGGGAGTGCTAGGGAGAGAGCTTGGTCTCTGATGTCCTTGTCACACAAGCCGACGACAGAAATTTCATCTCCAGTGCACGTGACAAAGACCAGGAATGGTGGCATATACTTGTTGTACAATGTTTAGGAGGCAGAGACTGGAGGATCCCCTGGGCTTCTTGGTCAGCCATACTAGTTTAATACCTAAGCATCAGGTTTCAGGGAGACACCCTGTCTCACAAAACAAGAAGAGTCATTCCTGAGAAACAGCACCTAAGCTTATTCTGGCCTATACAGTGATATGTCAATGTTCTCAGACATGCACCTAATCATGTACACCCTATTTCTGCTTCTCCAACACAAAAGAGAATGTGAAGAGGAGGATGGTACGAAAGATCTTCTGTTGAGTGTTAACTAAAATCACTGGTGGTATTTACTTGAAACATATAAACATTGACCAGAAGCAGCAGTACACTTTAGAGAAAGAGATTGGGGACAAGTCACTGAGAAGAATAGGCAAGCAGTGTGGATGTTGTACCCCACCTTGTAGTCAAAAAGCATAATATTTTAATATTTTTGTTCTTCTCTCATACTATACATCCAGATTGCAGCCTCCCTTCACTGTACTCGTCCCAGTTAAGCCCCCGTCCTCACCCCCTGAATCTTGGACTTATCGTCCAGAATCACTGCTCCTCCATATACCTTCAGGAAAAAAAGCAGGCCTGCCAGGGATTTCAATCACACATGGCACATAAAATATGATAAGACTAGGCATAAACACTCATGAAGGATGGGCTAGGTAACTTAAGGAAAAGAAAAAGTGTCCAAAGAGCCTGCAAAAGAGTCAGAGGCATCCTCACTGCCACTGTTAGGATTCTCATAAAAACACTAAGCTAAACAACCACAACATGTATGCAGAGGACCTAGAGCAGAACCATGCTGGCTCCATGGTTGTTGTTTCAGTCTATGTGAACCACTATGATCTCTGCTTAGTTGATTCTGTGGGCAATGTTCTCATGATGTTCTTGATGGCTTTGGTTACTACAATCTTTCTTTCTGTTCGTCTGTTTGGTTCAATGAGCTCCACCTAGAATTTGGCCATGGGTCTCTGCATCTGCTCTCATCAGCTGTCAGAGGAAGGTTCTCTGTTGACAATTTGGCTAGGCAACAATCTGAGCATAGCAGAATATCAATAAAGAATCACTTCATTACCTTCTCTTTGGTGGAGGTATGTCAGTCGTGTTTGGTTCTACCCTAGGTCTTTGAACCATCCGGCTTCTGGTTCTTGGGTATTAGGCAGTGATGTCTATGAGCTTCCAATAGTGATATGGACCTTAAGTTAGACAAGTCCTTTTTTGGACCCTCCCTCAACCTCTAAGCTGCCAATGCCCCAGCACATTTTTCAGGCAGGTCATGTATGGGACAAAGGTTTAATGGCTGGGTTGGTGTCTGAATTCCACCACTGGGATCCTTGCCTGGTTACAGAAGATGGCCAGTTAGGCTCCATTTCCTTCATTACTAAAAGGCCTCACTAGGGTCACCTTCTATGTTCCAGGAAGTTCCCACTGCACCTGATTTCCACACTGGCACCTTAATGTCCACCTATTTCTGTTGACCCTCCCTATACTCTGTTTCTCCCTTCCATACTTGATGCATGCTGTTCCATTCTTGTAAGCCACCAGTCCACCCACAAATCTTTTCTATTTCCCCTTCCCAGGAATGTCACGGGTTGACTGTTTCCTTGACACACATCTTGAGATGGAGCACAGCATCAGAGAGAGTTTGAAGCCAGTCACTGATGGTGCCTGACATTTCTCTCTGTACTTTAACTCTTAATCCTTCAAGTTTGATTAAAGAGGAATGTTCTGGAGATCTGAAAGGGTATCATTTTTCTTGGTTGGTGTTATCACACAGGCATTTGTGGGTACTGCAGCAAGCAGAGGATGGGTGCTACAGGCACAAAAGAAGCAATGGGAGACATTTGGGTGTGCTATGAATTGGAGGAGGTCAGCCACATATTAGATGTACTGACTCCAGGATCGTGTTGATTTTGTTTGTTCTTCCATTTGTTTTTCTCGTAGAAGAATGTTATGATGAATTAGTAGGGGTAGGCTGCAAGAACTAGTTGTTGGGAAATTTGAAGGCCAGAAGAAGTTATGTAGAAAAGGGGAACTTGTCTGTCACCCCGAAGCGCCAATGACCATGCACAGGGTCTGCAAGAAATATAATAAAATAGGGCATGCTATTACTTACCAGATAGAGGGGCTTTTCATTTCCTGTTTTTGCCCTAGCTGATCCTTGGGCCAGTACAAACTCTGTCCTGCAAGGACAAGAGCAGTAGTCTCTGTAGGTATCGATATCCTGGAGGCATGATGGATCTGTTTGCGGGAAAGAAAAAAAGCATATTTGTCTGGATTCCTAGCACTGGTATTGGGGTACACTACAACCACCTTAGCTCATTGGTGTCCTGCCAATGGACAGTTTTTGGTTCCAACTATTTGATTGCTCTGATCTATTTCCCTGACATAAAAGCACCAGAGCATTATATTAGGGAGAGTCGGGATGGTCAGGGCATTGGTGTTAAGCAGGGTAAAAACAGCCTTGAAGATGACAGAAAGGGAAGCTTGAAGCTTGGGGAGGGCAGCTGCTTCAGGTCGTGTCAACGAGGTCTATTATCCTCTTTCTAGGTAATGGTTACATTGCTATTTCTTTGAGTTTTCTGTGATCAACTGGCGTGCCATCTTTCTGACTGTAGGGATTATGTTGGACATTTCAGTCTGGTATCCAGGCAAGGTGAGGTTCATCTTGTTGGAAGACACAAGCAAACTCCCTTTGAATCTTTAGCAGTGGGTCTGGCCATTTCCAGCACCCATTATTTCAGTCCTTCCATCTGACCAAAACGGGCCAAGTATGCAGTGGGTGACTCCAGTGATGGACATTATGGAGCTCATCTCCAGCACATTTTTCATGCAGGACATGTATGGGTCACTGTTTTTATGGCTGGCTTGGTGTCTGAGTTCCACCACTGGGTGCCTTGCCTGGTTACAGAAGATGGCCATTTCAGTCTCTGTATCCTCCATTCCTAGGAGTCCTCACTAGGGTCACCTTCTAGGTTCCAGGAAGTTTCCTCTGCACTAGGTTTACACACTAGCACCTAAATATTCCCCTATTCCTGTGGTCTCTCCCTACACTCTCTCTGTTTCTCCCTTTCTTATGTGATGTGTGCTGTTCTATGCCCACATGTCCCCAGTACACCCACAAATCCATTCAATTTCCTCTTCCCAGGAATGTCAAGGATTGACTGCCTCCTTAACACACATCTTGAGATGGAGCACAGTGTCACAGTTGGTGTGAAGCCAGTCACTTCTGGTGCCTGACGTTTCTCTCTCTATACTTTTAGTCTTAATTGTTCAGGCTGGTAGCTCTGCTATATATTCTGACACTAAATCTGCTAGGCTAGTAGCCTTGCTAAATACTTTAACTCTGAACTTGTCAAACTAATAGCCTTTTTACTCAGGCTGGTGGACCCTCACTCAGACTGGTAGCCTCTTTACTCAGGCTTTTTAGTTACTTTACTTCTAATTCTGCCAGGCTGGAGGTTGTGAAAAAAAAAACCTTACTTAAAAACTTACACTGGAGAAAAACTTCAGGAACTTTTTCTCAAAGATAAAGGGCAACAGCTCCGATAGAGGCTTGGAGGTTGAGAGGCTCAGTAACTCTTTATGAGCCAATGAAAGCGAGATAAAGAAGACAAGTCATGAATTCCTACACATTTCTTAGTATCAGTTCATACACACATACAGTCAAATAATAAGACTTATAGACATATCCTCATTCATACAGATATTCAAGGGAGCTCCCATATATATGCACATGCATACACATAAACACATGGACAAACAATCAGACAGAGAGATAAGTATTTGGTGGATGTTGGAAATTTCCAATTTCACATCATGCTACACCCTCCACACATGCCACATATATACATATTTTGGTAGATGGAGAAGGGGTTCAATTTCCATTCCAGTTCACAATATACACACAATAACATACATACATATTTGCTGCATGGAGCAGAGTTTTACCTCTCATGCGCGCGCACACACACACATATGCATACATACACATGTTTAGTGGATGGAGGAGAGTTTTGCTTCCTACACCATTTATTTCTTTTCTCCATGAGCTTGTATAGTTCAGCAGTACAAAATCACAACTGGGTTACATTCTATTTTTCTTTAAGTGAATGATTACAATGAACATATGTGGAAAACAAATATTCCCGAATTCCTTTGAAAGACCCGGGGGAGGGAAGTCCCTCATCGGACACTCGGGATATCACAGCCACCCAAAAACTCTCAAGAGACCATCTTGATGCAGTTGCAAGAGGTTTATTTTGGGGATCAGCGCTGAGGATGCAACTTGTGTCCCACGCAGGGGTAGAGGAGTTGCGACCTCCATTTGGGGGAGAGTAGGGTATTGAAAGAAAAAACCACAACCCAAGGGGGTGAGGGGAAATACAAGTGGAAAGTACAAGCTCATTGTTTACCACAACTGAAGGGGGTGAGGGGAAATACAAGTGGAAAGTACCAGCCCATTGTTTAGCTAGTCATGTGGGAAACACCCTATCCTGGAGCCTGGGGTTCATGACCTGACTGACCTTCATCCTTGGTTCCATCCTTTTCATGGTCAGCTAAGTTCCTGGAACCTGGGGCTCAGCTAAGTTCCTGCCGGGGGGGGGCTCTAAAATTTCCATTCCTTTCATTCCCCACTTCTTCTAGTCCGTTGTTCTAATCTTAGAACCTATACATCTGTGTCATCCTATTTATTATTATCTTGTCCCCCTAACTCTTGATATTGTTGTTTCAGTATTAAAATCTGTACGGCACTTACTCTTAATTGATGAAAGGACTGAGGGGCCTGTACTAGGGCAGCTGTTCCAGTGCTACCCCTAATCCTCAAATTACAGCTAAAATCAGGGAAATAGGCTCTCTCTTAAATCTCTTAGGGTGGAAATCAAACCCATCCACAAAGGCATCTATGGGGAGATAGAGTACTCTAGGCATAAGGTGTATTATGCCTATAGTAATTATACATATAGTAATCTTTGGTATGAAAGATATTAGTGGCAACACAGGGAGTTAATCCTGTGTTGCAGGTTCACCATTTATTATAGGCAGCAGGTGGGTTTCCTAAACAAGTCCCTTTCTGTGATCTCATGACATGAGCAGGCGTCATGGTTGGTGGTGTTATTAAAAGTACCCAACATGGAGATGCCCTCATAGTAAGGGGGTCCAGAAGTTAAACAAAGCCAACATCCTCCACACCGCCTAGCCGCACTCCTGTCCCTACCTTCCCTTGGACAGACGTAAAAATCTTGTTGAGCCAGCCCACAGTGTCCCTCTGGCCTCCCACACCCAAACTTTGTTCCTAGCCCTTTAGGGTGTCTTCGTTGAGGGTCCCTCTCATGGAATTTCTGGGGGTCTGCCTTAGGAATATTCCACTGTTCCAGGCCTGCAGCTATCTGGCAGAAGTCAGGAAATGGGGGGGGGGGGCTACCTTAGATATTGACCAGATGACTTCCCCAGTTTGGGAAGCTACCTGCCAAGTAAGTTTTTGAGGGGCATAGGAGTTGTCATTCCCCATCTGGAGAGCACCTGCGATGCAGGCATAGCTTAAGATGATCCACAGTCTTTTTCAATCTTCATTCATCCTTGGAAGGTTCAGGAGCTGTCTTCACGTGCGAGGCGTGGATTCAAGCAGAGATGCCCTCTACCTTCACTGTGATGGGGGTGGTCAGGAGCACCAGGTATGGTCCCTTCCAGTGATGCTCAATGTTCCCAGCTCAATGGCACCGGACGAGTATGGCATCTCCAACATGGAACTGATGAGGCACGCTCAGGTCTCCAGCTTCATAAGTCTCTCTGAGCTGCTCCCAGGCCTCATGCTGAACTACTTCAAGGGCTTTCATGTGGGTGAACAAGGGGTTATAAAGGACAACATCAGGATCAAATATTCCACCTGCCTCAGTGAGAGGAGGCGGCCCCCCACAGAGAATCTCATAGGTTGTCAACTTGAATCGTCATGGGGTATTCCTGACCCAGAACAGGGCAAAAGGAAGGAGGGCTGTCCAGTCTCCCCCGCCGGTCTCTAAGGCTAATTTAGTCAAGGTCTCTTTTAGGGTTCTATTCATCCTTTCTACCTGTCCTGAACTCTGGGGACGATAGGCACAATGTAATTTCCATTTAATCCTCAGTTGAGTGGCCAGTTCCTGACTTACCTGGGCAACAAAAGCGGGTCCATTATCAAACCCAATTACCTTGGGTATTCCAAATCTCGGGAAATTTTTTTTCAAGAATCTTCTTGGCCACTGCATTAGCAGTCTCAGTCCTTGTAGGGAAGCCCCCTACCCACCCTGAAAATGTATCTATAAAAACTAAAAGATATTTGTTTCCATATTTAGCTGGTTTAATTTCTGTAAATCCACTTCCCAATAGGCCCTTGGTCTATCACCCCGGAGTCTTTTTTCCAGGTTATACATGGAAGGTCTGGCATTAGTCAGAGCACAAACTTTGCAGTTCCTGACTATTTCTGTTGTTAAGTCAGAAAGTCCAATTACATAATAGTCAGAGGATCTTACCACATCTTGTAGTTTCTTTTATCCTGAGTCAGATGGTGTAAATTGGTGACATACTCACGTCCTTTTTCTGAGGCAGGACTCGTTTGCCATCCTCTGTTTTAACCATACCACAAGGTGATTCTCCAGCCATCCCTAGTTTCTTTATGGCCTGCAAGTCTTCAGGAGTATACCTGACACTGGTTTTCCTGATATCTCTAGAACCAAGGGTGGTTAAGATCATTGTCCCTTGGGCTGCTCGTTTGGCTTCTAGATCTGCTATCTGATTTTCCTTAGCCACTGCATCCTGTGCCTTCTGATGTCCAAGGCAGTGGATAATAGCCACCTTCTTTGGCAGATGTATAGCCTCAAGGAGGCTCAGAATCTCTTTTTTATTTTTAATGTCTTTTCTGCAGATGTCAACAGCCCTCTTTGCCTATATATTGCCCCATGCACATGGGCTGTGGCAAAAGCATACCTGCTGTCAGTATAAATATCGAAGGACTTTCCCTCTGCCATCTTGAGGGCTTATGTTAGTGCAATAAGTTCAGCTTTCTGGGCAGAAGTTCCTTCTGGCAGGCTGCTAGCCCAGATCACTCACCTCTCATCTACCACTGCAGCTCCCGCCATCCACTTACCTTCAACCACGAAACTGCTTCCATCAGTATACCAGTTTGGGCTTCCTGGTGAGGGTCGGTCCTTTAGGTCACTTCTGGGACCTGTTTCTTCTGCCAGGATGTCAAGGCAGTGGTGGATGGAGCAGAGTCATTGGCCTCAGGTAGTAGGGTAGCAGGGTTCCGGGCAGCCGGGGGGGGGGTGGACGAATATCACCCTCTTAGTCAATAATAGGCTTTGGTAGTGGGTCATTCTAGCATTAGTCATCCACCGGTCAGGGGACTGTCGGATAATGTTCTCAAGAGCATGGGGTGCCACCACAGTAATCTGCTGTCCCAAAGTAAATTTATCAGCATCTTTGACAAGCAAGGCCACAGCTGCAATAGCTTTCAGGCATGTAGGCCATCCACTTGCAACAGGATTCAGTTTCTTAGATAAGTAGGCCACCAGCCTCTTCCAAGGTCCTAAAGTCTGAGTAAGGATGCCTCTGGCAACTCCTGCCCTTTCATCCACATATAGAGTGAAAGGCTTGGTTAAGTCCAGTAGGGCTAAAGCTGGTGCCCTTAATAAGGCCTTTTTGATATCTTTAAAGGCTTTCTGATGATCAGGGGTCCAGGTAAGCTCTCTTCCCTCCTTGGTGAGGGGATATAAGGAGGCTTCCAGCCAACATAGCAAACCCTGGAATTCACAGCCTACAAAAACCGGCAGTGCCCAGAAATTTTCTTACCTGGCGTGGGGTGGTTGGGACAGGGATCTGTGTGACAGTCTTTTTCCTAGCTTCCGTCAGCCATCGCTTCCCATCTCGCAGAGTATATCTGAGATAGATGGCCTCAGGTTTACATAACTGAGCCTTTCTAGCAGAAGCCTGATATCCCAACTCACCCAGTTCCTCCAGCAGTCTCTTGGTTCCTTGGAGACACTCAGGTTTAGTTGATGCTGCCAAAAGTAAATCATCTACATACTGCAACAAAGTTATCTGAAGATTTTCAGCTCTGAAAGATGCCAGATCTTGATGAAGAGCCTCATCAAAGAGGGTAGGGGAGTTTTTATATCCCTTGTGGCAATCTGGTCTAAGTCAGTTGTCCTGCCAGTCCAGTGTTAGGATCTTTCCATTCAAAAGCAAAGATGGGTTGACTGTCAGGATGTAACTTCAAGCAGAAAAAAATATCTTTTCTCCGTTCCCATTTGGTCTGGGTCTTCTGTTGCCCAGGTTCCCTGTCTGTCTAGGCCCTGCCTTTCTCTTTCTCTATCCCTTACAACTTCGGCCAGTATTCTAGTCAAGTTTCTTTCTTGTTTGCAATCCTGCCTGTCCTCTCTCTTTTCTCTCTCTCTCTCTTTTCTCTTTTCTGTTTTTCTTCCTCAGTCTCTCTTCTATGATACACTTTCTCTGCCTCTCTTACAAGATTCCTATAAAGGCCATAGCCACAGCCACTCGTTGTCCCTCAGAAGTCAGGTCAAAGGGAGTGTAATGTCTATAGGCTTCCATCAACCTCTCAAGGAACACAGATGGTGGCACAATAGGACCCTGAAGTACTTTTATTATCTTAGCCAAATTGGTGGGGCCAAGTGCACCTCTGAGACCTCCACTAGAGTCCGGCAGAAAAACTGTCAGCTGCTCCCTATCTGTAGCCGTGTTGAAGTCCCAATCTGGTCGATCAAGGGGGAACCCAGTGTCGATCTCATTTGGGAGGGTAGTGGGGGTCCCATTGTCTCCTGGAACATTCTTTCATGCCTCCAAGAGAATTCTCTCCCTCTCCTCTGTAGTAAAGAGAACCAGCAAAAGCTGCTGGCAATCATCCCAGGTGGGCTGGTGAGAGAACATCAGGGATTCCACCAGACCTGTAAGACTAGTAGTGTTTTCAGAGAAAGACAGGTGGTTAGCTTTCCAATTATATAAATCAGCTGAGGAGAAAGGCCAATATTGTAAGGGTTGCAAAGTTGGTGGGTCCACAGGGGGCCCGACCGTTTGGAGAGGTAGAGCCACAGTGGAATTAGGTCCCTCTGGGCTCAACCATCTCTGGCTCCGAGTGTCAGTTGCCGGCCCTCCCGCCTCTGCTCCTTGTAGTTCTGGGCTTGGGGCTGGCACCAGGGATGCCTGCAGTGGCTGGGGGTAGGGGGGTGGCAACGGCGGGCTCGGCCACTTGGGTGGCTCCTCGATCTCGTGATAGATTTTAGGCGGAGCTGAAGGTGTTGTTTCCAAAGCTGGCTTTTGTTTCAATTTGGCCTCTGTGCCACAGAGAGCCAGGGCTTGGGAGCCTGGCTTTCTTCTTCTCACCCAAGGTTTTACCCATGTGGGTGGGTTCTGGACCAGGTCTAGCCAAACATTAATATATGGCTGCTGATTGGGATGAGACCCTGGTCCTTCCTTAAAGACAATAGCTTTTACCTCAAAAATAATGGCCCAGTCAAAAGTCCCTTCGGGTAGCCACCCGACATCAAAAGTAGGCCACTCTGAAGCACAAAAAGTCTGCCACAGTCTCTTTTTAACCTCAACTGACAAATTATGAGCCCTTCAGTCCAATGATTCAGTGTCAAACTTAAAGGAGTCATTACGGTCTGTCCCATTGTCACAAGTAACACAAAACACAAACACAAGATACACAGAAAAACGCTAAGAAAAATCCTTCTCAATTTCGAATGCCAACACCACTCCAGAGAAACAGACAGCTGGGAGGTCTCTCATGTCCCCTCTCTCAAGAGGACCACTGTATCCTCCCAGGCACCCAGATAAACAGACGGCTGGGAGGTCTCTCGTTTCCCCTCTGTCAAGAGGACCACTGTATCCTCCGTGGCACCCAGATGGGACCCTTCCTGGTGTCCCTGGGGTCCCTGTCCTCCTGGGACGTCTCCCAAGGCTACAGTCGGTGGTCTACTAGCAGTCTGCTGACCACCTTGTCCGTCTCCTCCAGAGACCGAAACAGCTGTAAAACCAAAAGCAACCTTCGCAAAGTCAACTTTTGCGCAAACTATATAACAGAACCAGACAACAGAGACAAACCCAGGACACAGAGACAGAAATCTCACAAACCAGACAACAGAAATAGGCCCAAGACACAGAAATCTCACCTCCAAGTGGGTTCTTGTGGAGATTGGGGTGGCCGCAAATTTCCTGGCCAATGCACCAAATGAAAGACCTGGGGGAGGGAAGTCCCTCACCCGACACTTGGGATATCACAGCCACCCAAAAACTCTTAAGAGACTATCTTGATGCAATCACAAGAGGTTTATTTCAGGGATCAGCACTGATAACACAACCCGTGTCCCATGCAGGGGCAGAGGAGTTGCGACCTCCATTTGGGGGAGAGTAGGTTATTAAAAGAAAAAACCACAACCCAAGGGGGTGAGGGGAAATACAAGTGGAAAGTACAAGCTCATTGTTTACCACAACTGAAGGGGGTGAGGGGAAATACAAGTGGAAAGTACCAGCCCATTGTTTAGCTAGTCATGTGGGAAACACCCTATCCTGGAGCCTGGGGTTCATGACCTGACTGACCTTCATTCTTGGTTCCATCCTTTTCATGGTCAGCTAAGTTCCTGGAACCTGGGGCTCAGCTAAGTTCCTGCCAAGGAGGTCTCTAAAATTTCCATTCCTTTCACCTTCACATGACCAATGTTTTACATATTAGGGAGAAACAAATTCTCAAGAACCCAGGTACATTTGTAGGCAATTAGTTAGAGGTTAAAAAAGTGTGAGCATGCAAAATAATTTTTTCAGCCAGTCTCTACTTGTTCACTGAAGTTTGCAGTTACAAAGAATAAATTATATTAAAAGAGTAGTCTTATCACCTTGTACAAAACTTAAATCCAAGTGGATCAACGACCTTAACATAAAACCAGACACACTAAGTCTAATAGAAGAAAAAGTGGGGAAAGGCTTGAACTCATTGGCATAAGTGACAGCTTCCTGAACTGAACACCAATAGCTCAAGCTCTAAGACCAACAATCAATAAATGGGACCTCATAAAACTGAAAAGCTTCTGTAAGGCAAAGGACACTGTCATTATAACAAGAAAGCAACCTACAGATTGGGGACAGATCTTTACCAACCCATATCAGACAGAGGAATAATTTCCAAAATTTAAAAGAACTCAAGAAATTAAACACCAAGAAACCAAATAATCCAATTAAGAAATGGAAAACAGTGCTAAACTGAGAATTCACAAAAGGGGAATCTCTAATGACCAAGAGACACTTGAAGAAATGCTCAACATCCTTAATCATCAGAGAAATGCAACTCAAGACAACTCTGAGATTCCATTTCACACCTGTCAGAATGGCTAAGATCAAAAATTCTAATAACAGCATATGCTGGTGAGGTTTTAAAGAAAGGGGAACACTCCTCCATTGCTGGTGGGAGTGCAAACTTGTACAAGCACTATGGAAATCAGTCTGGTGATATCTTAAACTTGGAATAGCTCTACCTCAAGACCTAGCCATACCACCTCTGGGTAAACATTCAAATGATTCTTCATCAACCATAAGGATATTTCCTCATCTATGTTCATAGAAGCTTTATTTATGATAGTTAGAAACTGGCAACAACCCAGATGTCCCTCATCCCATGAATGGATAAAAAAACAAAACAGAACAAAACAAAACTGTGGTACATCTACACAATGGAATACTTCTCTGCTATCAGAAACAATGAAATCCTGCAATTTGCAGCCAAATGGACTGAATGAGCTAACCCAGACTCAGAAAGATGCACATGGCATCTATTCACTTATAATTGGATTTTAGCTTTATAGTACAGGATAACTATTGTACAACCAACACACCAAAAGGAGCAGGAACATAGACTTTGTTGATGAGACACTTTGGCCTAGTGGTGCTGCCATGTAGGCCCCCAGTATATGTGGAGGCTCTTGGCTCTCATGTGACTGCTGAACTGGGGGGGGACCTGATGTGTGCATACACTCCACTCTGGAGGAGTAGGACAAGAGGGTGGAGGGGTGGGACCTGGAGGGGTGGAGGAGGGCACTGTGATGGAGATGTTGCTTGAAGTAGGGAATAAATATTTAAAAAAGAAAAAGAAAAAAATCAGTTTTATAAAGATCTTAAAGGAATCACATATCTAAAATTCTATATAAATACATTCAGTTATTTCTACTTTAAATCTTTAAGGTGAATATTTCTTCATGAACAATTTTATTAAATCTTATGAAGAAGATGAGGTAAAAAATGGGTATGAGGGATTAATTATCACTCTGAACATAAGCTTAGCCTGAGAGAGTCATATCAGCCAGACTTACTTTGGGATTTTTTTTTTTTTTTGCTCACTAATCTCAAAAGTCCCTAGCTCACTTATTGGGAGGGTGCCTTTCTGATCTTGATATTTGTTTCTTAAGTTTTTTTACATCAGAGTCACTAGAAAAAAACATTTAAAAATATTTTTGTTTGTTAATTCAAGTTACATCTCCATCACAGCCCCCTCCCTCCATCCTTCCATATCCCACCCTCCCACCCTCTACCTCCTCTCCCATCTATTGTACTCCTTTGGTGTGGGGTGCCTCCACATATCAGTGCCCCCCAGTTCATCAGGCACATAAGCGCTAAGAGCTTCCTCTTGCTCTGGTGCCTGACTTGGAAGCTCCAAAATTGGAAGAGTGTCCCACTAACAGGTAACAAAGTCAATGACTAAGACTACATCACCCCTACTTGTTAAGGGATTTGTATGAGGACCACATTGTTTAGCTTCTATATTTGTATAGAAGAGTGTAGGTCAAGTTTAAGGTTTTTTCCTTCTTATTTTGGGTAGTGTTTCAGTCACTGTAAGCCTCTATGGGCCTATGTTAGTTGGTTCTGTTGGTCTTCATATGTTGATCTTGATCCCTCTGGGAATCTTTAATCCTCCTCCTTCTCTTATATAAGGCTTCCAGAACTCCACCTAATGTTGTTGCTTTTTTAAACATTTATTTATTACTTCAAGTTACATCTTCATCACAGTGCCTTCCCTCCACCCCTCATAGTCCCACCTTCTTACCCTGTACCCCTTCTCCCACCTTACCTACTCCTCTGGTGTGGGGTTCCCAGAATTCTAACAGACTTTCAAAGAAGAGCTAACACCAATAATCTTCAAACTCTTCCACAAAATAGAAACAGAAGGAACACT
The DNA here is from genome assembly GCA_907164525.1 of Lophiomys imhausi. Taxonomy (NCBI): domain Eukaryota; kingdom Metazoa; phylum Chordata; class Mammalia; order Rodentia; family Muridae; genus Lophiomys; species Lophiomys imhausi. The sequence continues at coordinate 6,797,585 of CAJQZJ010009141.1, forward strand.
ACCAAAATCATTCTATGAGGCCACAGTCACCCTGTTACCTAAACCACACAAAGTCTCAAGAAAGAAAGAAAATTTCAGACCAATTTCCCTCATGAACACAGAGGTAATAATACTCAGAAAAATACTAGGAAATCAAATCCAAGAATACATCAAAACCATCATACATCATGATCAAGTAGGCTTCATCCCAGGGATGCAGAGGTGGTTCAACATACAAAAATCCATCAACATAACCCACCATATAAAAAAGCTAAAAGAAAAAAAAAACCCTAATGTTTTACTGTGTATCTCAGCATCTGTTTTGACCTGCTGCTAGGTGGAATTTATGCTAGGTGAAAGTTATGCTAGGTTCATGTTCCTTTGGGTCTGTAGGTTGTAAGATAGTTATTCTTTCCTGTATGGCTAATATCCAGTTATAAATGAATATATGCCATGTCTATCTTTCTGAGTCTGGGGAAGCTCACTCAGGATGAAATTTTATAGTTCCATCCATTTGGCAGCGAACTGCATGATTTCCTTGTTTCTGATGGCTGAGTAGTTAGTATTCCATTGTGTAAATGTACCACAGGTTTTTTTGTATATCCATTCTTAGGTTGAAGGGCATCTGGGTTGTTTCAAGTTTCTAGCTATTGCAAATAAAGCTGCTATGAACATTGTTGAACCAATATCTTTGGGGTTTGGTGAAGAACCTTTCAGATATATGCCCAGAAGTGGTATGGCTGGGTCTTGAGGTAGAGCTATTCCAAGTTTTCTAAGATATCACCAGACTGATTTCCATAGTGGTTGTACAAATTTGTACTCCCACCAGCAATTGTGGAGAAGTGTTTTCCTTTCTCCTCAACCTCATCATCATGTGCTGTCATTTGAGTTTTTGGTCTTAGCCATCCTGACAGGTGTGAGATGGATCTCAGAGTTGTCTTGAGTTGCATTTCTCTGGTGATTAAGGATGTTGAGCATTTCTTCAAGTGTCTCTCAGCCATTAGGGATTCCTCTTTTGTGAATTCTCGATTTAGCTCTGCTCCCCACTTTTTGATTGGACTATTCAGTTTCTTGGTGTTTAATTTCTTGATATATATATATATGGGATATTAGTCCTCTGTGTGATGTGCAGTTGGTAAAGATCTTTTCCAAATCCCCCAAAATGACATTTTTTTCTAATTACAGTATCCGTAGCCTTACAGAAGCTTTTCAATTTCATAAGGTCTATTTGTTGATTGTTGGTCTTAGCTATTGGTGTTTTGTTCAAGAAACTGTCACCTGTGCCAATGAGTTTGAGACTTTTCCCCACTTTCTCTTTTATTAGATTTAGCGTATCTGGTTTTATGTTGAGGTCTTTGATCTGCTTGCACTTAAGTTTTGTGCAAGGTGATAATTATGGATCTATTTGCATTCTTCTACATGTTGACATCAAGTTAGACCAATAGCATTTGTTGAAGATGCTTTTTTTTTTCCATTGTATGGTTTTGGCTTCTTTGTCAAAACTAAGTGACTTTAGTAGGAGGGGTTTATTTCTGGGTCTTCAATTCGATTCTTTTGATCAGCTGGTCTGTTTCTATGCCAGCACCATCCTGTTTTTATTGTTATTGCTCTGTAGTTTAGCTGGAAATCAGGGCTAGAGATACCTTCAGATTATTATTATTATTATTATTATTATTATTATTATTATTATTATTTTACTTTACAGGATTGATTTAGCTCTTCTGGGTTTTTTGTTTTTCCATATGAAGTTGAGAATTGTTCTTTCAAGATCTGTAAAGAATTGTGTTGGTATTTTGATAGGAATTGCATTGAATTTATATATTGCTTTTGGTAGGATGGTCATTTTTATTATGTTGATCCTATCTACATATGAGCATGGGAGATCTTTCCATCTTCTGATATCTTCTTCAATTTCTTTCTTCAGGGATGAAGTTCATATTGTATAGATCTTGCACTTGTTTGGTTAGAGTTACTCCAGGTATTTTATATTATTTGCAGCTATTGAGAAGGATGTTGTTTCCCTAATTTCTTGCTCGTCCCATTTGTCTTTTGTGTAAAGAAGGGCTACTGAGTTTTTAGAATTAATTTTGTATCTAGACACCTTGCTAAAGGGTTTTATCAGTTGTAGGAGATCTCTGGTGGAATTTCTGAGGTCACTTATGTATACTATCATATCATCTGTGTGTCGGGATACCTTGACTTCCTCCTTCCAATTTGTATCCCCTTGAATTCCATTAGTTGTTTTATTGCTCTGGCTAGAATTTCATGTACTATGTTGAAGAAATATTGAGACAATGGACCTCCTTGCCTTGTTCCTGATTTTAGGAGAAATGCTTTAAGATTCTCTCCATTTAACCTGATGTTAGCTATGGGCTTGCTGAATACTGCCTTTATTATGTTTAGGTATAGTCCTTGTAGGCCTGATCTCTCCAAGACTTTTAGCATGAAGGGATGTTGGATGTTGTCAAATGGTTTTTTGGCATCTAATGAAATGATCATGTGTTTTTTTCCTTTCAGCCTGTTTATATAGTGGATTACATTTATGAATTTTTATTTGTTAAACCACCCTTTCATCGCTGGGATGAAGACTACTTGATCGTGATGTATGATACTTTTGATGTGTTCTTGGATTCGATTTGCAAGTATTTTATTGAGTATTTTTTACATCTATTTTCATGAGGAAAATTGGCCTGCAATTTTTTTCTTTGTGGGGCTTTGTGTCTTTTAGGTATCAGGGTAGTTATAAGCTCACAGAACGAGTTTGGAGGAGTTCCTTCTGTTTCTATTTTGTGGAATAGTTTGAGGATTATTGGTATCAGCTCTTCTCTAAAAGTCTGGTAGAATTCTGTGCTGATACCATCTGGCCCTGGGCTTTTTATTTATTTATTTATTTTTTGGTTGGGAGACTTTTAATGACTGCTTCTATTTTCTTAGGGGTTATAGGACTGTTCATTTTATTTACCTATCCATGATTTAACCATGATAGTTGGAATCTATCAAGAAAATTGTCCATTTTATGTAGGTTTTCCAATTTTGTAGAGTACAGGTTTTTGAAATAGTATCTAATGATGCTTTGGATTTCTTCAATATCTGTAGTTATTTCTCTGTTTTTATTTCTGACTTTGTTAATTTGGATATTTTCCCTCTACCTTTTAGTTAGTTTAGATAAGTGGTTGTCTATTTTGTTGATTTTCTCAAAGAACCAACTCTTGGTTTTGACCTCTGTAAGTCTCATTATTTCTCTGTTTAGTTTGTGTGTGGATGACCTGTCCATTGTTGTGAGTGGGGTGTTGAAGTCTCCCATAATTAATGTGTGGGTATCAATGTATGTTTTAAGCTTTAAGTGTGTCTTCTACAAGTGTGGATTCCATTGTATTTGGGGCATAGATATTCAATACTGAGATGTCATCTTGATGAATTTTTCCTTTGACGAGTCTATAGTGTCCTTCCTATCTTTTTTTTTATTAATTTTGGTTGAAAGCCTGTTGTATTTAATATTAGGATGGCTACTCCAGCTTGCTTCCTGGGACTGTTTGGAAAAACTTTTCCCAGCCCTTTCCTAGGGGTAAAGTCTATCTTTGTTGGTGAGGTGTGTTTCTTATAAGCAAAAAAATGATGGGTCTTGTTATGGATCAATTCTGTAAACCTGTGTCTTTTTGTTGGGTGTTGAGTCCATTGATGTTGAGAGATATTAATGACCAGAGAATGCTATTTCCTGTTATTTTTTATGTAGTTGGTTTTAGTGTGTTTGTATATTTCTTTTGGTTTGGCTGAAGTGGAGTTATTTCTTCTTGGTTTTCTCGTGTGTAGTTGCATTGTCTGGATTGGAATTTTCCTTCTAGGATCTTCTGTAGAGCTGGATTTCTGGATAGATATTGTTTCAATTTGGTTTTGTCATGGAATATCTTGCTTTCTCCATCTATGGTGATTAATAGTTTTGGGGTTAGCCTGAGCTGGTACCTGTGGTCGCTTAGGGCTTGTAGGATGTCTGCCCAGGCCCTTCTGGCTTTTCAAGTTTCTGAGGAGAAGTTAGGTGTAATTCTGATGGGTCTGCCATTATATGTTACTTTGCCTTTTTCTCTTACAGCTTTTAATATTCTTTCTTTGTTCTGTACATTGGGAGCTTCAATTATTATGTGACAGGTGGAATTTCTTTTCTAGTCTCACCCAGTTGGTGTTCTGTATCCCTCTTGGAATTTCACCAGCATGTCTTTCTTTATGTTTGGGAAATTTTCTTCTATGATTTTGTTGAAAATGTTTCCTGGACCTTGAAGTCAGGAGTCTTCTCTTTCATCTAAGCCCATAATACTTAAGTTCCATATTTTCATTTTGAATCCTTGATTTCTTGGATAATGTAGGTGAGGAAATTTTTAGATTTCTCATTTTCATTGGTTATTGTACTGATTTCTTCAATTGAGTCTTCCACGCCTGAGATTCTGTCTTTCAATTCTCGTATCCCATTTGTAATATTCATGTCTGCGGTTCCTGTTTTCTTTTCTTGGTTTTCCACCCTCAGGATTGTCCCTGCTTGTGTTTTATTTATTGCTTCCATTTCCAATTTCAGGTCTTGAACTGTTTTAAACAATTTCAGCTCCAATTTTATTGTCTTTGCCTGCAATTCTTTAGTATTTTGACCCTTTTTCCTCTCTTGTTTTATGAATTTTCTTGGGGGTCTTTAATGTAATTCTCCATTGTTCTCATCTGTTGAATAGTGGTTTCTTTAAACTCTTTAAAGGATTTACTTTATTCTTTTAAGGTCTCTATCATTTTCATAAGTATAGTTTTGTCATGATTTTCTTGTGTTTCTACTGTTTGAGATTGGTCCAGGCTTGCTATACTAGAATAACTGGGTTCTGCTGCTGACACATTGCACTGGTTCTTGTTGTTTGTGTTCCTTCATTGGCCTTTAGCCCTCTGGTTGTCCAGGCCATCGGTTGTTTGCTCCTGGAGCCCACTATGTTTGTTGTCCTGAGCAGAGTCCAGGTATGGAGGCTGGATGATTCTGTATGAACCTGTGATCCTGAGATCCAGAAAGTCACTTCTGAAAGGGTGGTAGGGTTGAAGCTTCTGTGACTGCAAATGAGACTCCTCCAAGGAGTTCTCCCAGAGGTGGAGTGGTGTGCAGGTGTCTGGAGGCCAGGAACCTGATTGAGTGTCTGTGGCCTTAATCAGTGGTTGCCTTGGGTCTCTGGGACCACACGAAGGACAGAGACCAGGGAAGCACCTCTGTGTCTGTTAGTGAGACATCTCCAAGGGACTCACCTATGGGCCACATGGCAGAGAGAAATTTGCTAGGGGTCAGAAGCCTGACTGAGTTTTTCTGAAGCTGTGTTGCAGTTGACATGGGTTGCTCTAAATGCCTGGAGGGCAGAGGGCAGGGAAATACCCCTGTGGCTACTAGTGAGATCTTTCCAAGGGGCTCTCTCAGGGACACCAGGTCAGCAAGGTGGCTCCTGGAGGCCAGAAGCCTGACTGCATGTCTCTGTCCCTACTTAGCACTGGACCTGAGTCACTGGAAGTGCCTGGACACCAGGGGTCAGACAATGGCTCCTTTGGCCACTAATGAGACTTCTCTGAGGAGCTCTCCCAAAGGCAGCAGGGCAAACAGAGGTGCCTGGAGTTCTGGATCCTGACTCAGTGCCTGTGGTTCTATGCAGTGGTTGAGCAGGGTCTCTGGGAATGCCTGAAGACCAGAGGCTAGGACAGCCCCCCTGTGGCTGCTAGTGAGACCTCTCTGTGGGGCACTCTCCGGGCAGCAGGGCACCAGGCTCCTAGGGACTAGAAGCCTGACTGAGTTTGTCTCTGGTTAGAAGTAATATGTTCTAGGGCAGCTTTCCTGAGCTGTCAGGGGTCTATTAGTTCCTCATCAACCCTTGTATCACCCTATGGTGGTGTTCTTCTCCTCATGCTCCTAGGATATCCCCAGAGCAGTTTGCACCTCTAGGGCAAAAACATTGTGATCCAGTGCAGTCTGCATCACTTGGGCCAGGGCTGGGACTCCCGGTGCTTCAGACTCGTTGCCCAGATGAGATATACAGGACACTAGCAGGTTCCAAAATGGCATCTGTGACGCCATAGCACTGCCACTAAGAACAGCTCCTCCACCTCCACCAGTGTGTAGCTCAACTACACACTGGTCAGCTAGATACCACCATGTTGTAAATCCCAAGGAAAATATCCTCAAATTACCATTCCCATGGTTCTGCTGGCATGACTGCAAGTTTGTTGGGGGGCTCAGGAAGCTGGTGGGAAACTTGTCTGGAGGTCAGAACCACCATCTGGGGTTCACAATCTCTTAGACCCAATGGTTCGTTTATATATGAAGTACTCCTGCTCCTGATTCTGGCTGTTCTGTTTTTCTGAGCATCAGGGAGTCTAGCATAGGGGCTTTTATTGTCCCCAGGTTTGTTGGATGAGCCCACACAGGTTTGTGTTTCTCAGATTGCTGCTGAGCTCAGGTATATCTCTGGGGTGATTTAACTGGTTTCCTTCTCTCAGAATGTGTCTATATTGGTTGTCTCATTTTTGTGCCTCCCTCTGGAAAAAAACATTTTAACTTGACCTTACTAAGCAACCTATTTCACCAAATTCTTTCTGAAGGTAGTGGTCATTGGGGACAATTTATATTTCTAAGTTGTTTCTAAGGGTGATGGTTGAATCATTAATCTGCTTAAGCAGCAATGACTGTAAAAGATCAAGCACTATTTATCTAAGTGCAAATGATACTGTCCAGTGAGGGGCTAGAAATGCCCGGAGAGTTTTCACACAACTCCTAGATTGTAAAGGGATGTGATGTGAGGGTAGCAAGCAGAGCAAAACCCCACAACAACATGAAATCTTCAGGACACCTAGTCCTCTGGGCTTTGCCTCTCCAAGGCACACCCACTCTGGGTGTACTGCACTTCATGAGTTTTAAAGCTGTTCTGGTGTCCCTTCCACAGGTCCCCCAACACATGAAGATTCCTGCATCTCCCCTAGAGCCCTCTTTATTACTTTGACTATCTGGGTCTGTGGATTGTAGTTTGAGTATCCTTTACTTATCCCTTTATATACACTTGTAAGTGAATGCATACATTTGTCTTTCTGTGTCTGGGTTGCCTCACTCAAGAATAATTTTTTCTAGTTCTATCCATGAAACGAATTCTCTGATGTCATTTTCTCTAAAAGCTGAGAAATACTGCATTGTGCAAATATAGCACATTTTCTTTATTCCTTCTAGGGATATGAAATTCTTTTTTTATAATTTATCACTCTTATGTATAAAGCCACTATGAACATTTTATCAAGTGTCCTTGTGGTAGATTGGAGCATCTTTTGGATGCCCAGGAGTGGTATAGCTGAGAATTGAGTAGATCAATTTCTAATTTTCTGAGAAACTGCCATATTAATTTCTATAGTGTCTATGCAAGAATATACTCCCACCAGCAATGGAGGAGTATTCCTCTTGTTCCACATCTTTGCCAGCATCAGCTGTCACTTAGGTCTTCATCTTAGCTATTCTGACAGGTGGAATCTCAAAGTCATTGTGATTTGCATATCCCTGATGGTTAAGGATATTGAACATCTCTTTAAGTGCTTTTCAGCCATTTGAGATTCATCTGTTGAGAATTCTGTTTAGACCTGTACCCCATTTTTAATTGGATATTTTGTTTAGTTGATGTCTAGTTTGTTGAATTATTTATGTTTTGGATATTAGCCCTCTTGGGGATGTGAAATTGATGAAAATCTTTTCCCATCTTATAGGCCACTGTTTTGTCCTATTGACAGTATCCTTTGCCTTACAGTAGCATTTCAATTACATAATATCCAAAATTTAAAAAATAATTTATTTTTTATTTCTTCGAGTTACATCTCAATCACAATCCCCTCCCTACTCCCCCCTCCAGTCCCACCCTTCCACGCCCCTCAACCCCCCCATCCTCTTCCCTTTTGTTTTTTTAGTTTAAGGTATTTCTTTTTCCCCCCAACAGCTCTCCCTTTCAGTCCAACAAACGGTTCTTTTTCTTATAACTATAAATACAAAACAAAACAACAGAAATAAATAGGCCACAATTATGAGTTATATGGCTTAGCATACACTCCCAGTGTCCAGTCCATATGTATTTGGCACCTGGCTTTAACATTCTATTATCTAACCATCTCCATGAGTTTAAAGTTCTATATCTAACTCAGCTTTCATACTAACTTGCCTCACAATTTTAAAAATATCTTCTTAGTTCCAGAACACCCTCTTGATTATATCCCATTTTTTTAACAGCATGTCTGTTTATCAAAGTAACAGTAGTAGCTTCTTCCCTAGAACTTGTGATCTCCCCATCATCCATGAACTTTTGAATAGGTTTACCATCTCAGGTGTGAATTCCTTCCTGTGGAGCAAGCCTCAAAACCAATCAGAATGTGACTGGTTCTCTCCATAGCATTCATGCCACTGTTGCACTAGCAGGCACATGTTGGATGGCATGTGCGTAGCATGCATGATTCTCCAGTGGGTAAAAGCATTGATGATTTTTTTTCTCCCAGTTTGCATAGCACATTCTGTCACTGTGAAAACTATCTAGCAAGGAGGAAACTACCATCTTGATTTCCCCGTATCTTGCAATCCGAGTACACGTTTCAGCAGTGGGATCTGGTGGGCAACCAAGAGCAACGGCAGTATCCTGTGTTGTTTTGAGGGCTAGATGCTAAGCTTTTTAAAATATATTGTGCACCATAATTATAAAGTGAACATAAAAAGTTTATTAATGCAGGTCATGGAAGCAGGACTGTCAGAGATGAAGAATGATTTACAATCACATGATGATCTCCTGAGATTTATAGAAATGGAAAGACTTGACTTGCATAGGGAACTGTTGAAAATGGGAGAAAATCTAACTGCTCAAGATAACCGGAAAAGGTACAGTTCTCACACTGGATGATTGGAGAGAAACGTCTATCTTTCTCTCTCTTTTTCATTTATCTTTAGGTTACATCTTCATTGTAGTGTCCTCTTTTCACTCCTCCCAGTCCCGCCCTCCCACCCTCTACCTGTTATTCCTTCCATCCCACTCCTCTGGAGTGGAGTGTCCCTACATAACAGTCCCCTGCCCCAGTTCAGCAGTCATATGGGACCAACAGCCTCCTCATACACTGGAGGCCTACAAGGCAACAACACTAGGGCAAGGTGTCTCACTGACAGGATAAAAAGTCTATGTTCATGTTCCCTTTGGTGCATTCACTGTAGTACAGTTATCCTGTACTATATGGCTAAAATCCAACTATAGGAGAGAAATGTCTCAAAGCAGGGTGTGTGTGTGTGTGTGTGTGTGTGTGTGTGTGTGTGTGTGTTTGAGGGCTTCATATCTGATGTGGAATAACGTTTACTTAGCATGTATTCTTTAGGGTATTGATAGAAATGACAGTGTAGAGCTGGTGTCGATTATAGATTTGCAGAGAAATGTGATTTATTCTTTATTCTAATTGCCTACTTAGCAGCTGAAAACAATGCCAGGCAATGAACTTCGTTTTTAGTCCATAAAGTCTTTGCTTGTTTCAACCTGGCTTCCTCCTTGTTTTTAGTCCATTGAGACTCCACTTGTTTAACCTGACTTCATCCTTGTTTTCAGTCCATAAGCTGATAAGCTAATTGCCCACAGACAAGTTGATCTTCATGCCCTGGATTAAGAGACTGTATCAGAAATCCCTAGATATTTACTAAATCTAATTTATATTAATCTATCTCCTTATAGGCTACTGATTTTTTGAATTGATTTTGTATCCAGACACCTTGCAGAAGGAGTTTATCAGCTGTAGGATATCTCTGGTGGAATTATGTATACTATCATATCATCTGCAAATAGGGTTACTTTGACTTCTTCCTTTCCAATTTGTATCCCCTTGATCTCCTTTAGTTGTCTTATTGCTCTAGCTAAAACTTCAAGTACTATGTTGAAGAGTTACAGAGAGAGTGGGCAGCCTTGCCTTGTCCCTGATTTTAGAGGAAATGCTTTGAGTTTCCCTACATTTAGTTTGATGTTGGCTATTGGCTTGTTATAAATTGCCTTTATTATGTTTAACTATGGTCCTTGTATGCCTGATCTCTCCAAGACTTTTAACATGAAGGGGTGCTGTATTTTGTCAAGTTTTTCAGCATCTAATGAGATGATCATAAGGTTCTTTTCTTTCAGCTTGTTTATGAGGTGGATTACATTGATGGATTTTCTAATGTTGAACCACCCCTGCATCCCTGGGATGAAGCCTACCTGATCATGGTGTGTAATACTTTTGATGTGATCTTGGTTTCAGTTTGAAAGTATTTTATTAAGTATTTTTTGCATCCATGTTCCTAAGGGAAATTGGTCTGAAACTTTCTTTCTCCTTGGGTCTTTGTGAGGTTTAGGTATCAGGGTGACTGTGGCATCATAGAATGTGTTTGGCAGTATTCCTTCTGTTTCTAT
>CAJQZJ010009141.1:6827996-6857459 GCA_907164525.1 Lophiomys imhausi
ACTCTTATTGATTATTGCCCAGGAAGTCATAAGACATTTGCTAAAAATATGAATGATGTTCAAAGCTACCTTTTGGAGAAAATAAAAGAACATCAAGAATCATTGGACGTTACAAATCCTCGGGACTTTATTGATCATTACCTGATTAAAAAGAAGCAGGTAAAGTGTTGCTATACACACACGTGTTTGACTTTTCAAGCAAAAGTATTTGACTTTTCTCTCCCAGCTGTTTTTCTTTGGTATGGCCTATTGTATCATTATAAATAAAGGAGAAATAAGAATATATGAATTCATGGTTTTCCAGAACTACCAACTAGAAAAATTAGATGATAAAATAAAATGATTTCCAGCAAAACTGCATGAAGTTGATATTTCAAACAAGATGAGTGTCTTTGTTTAGTAGATACCAACATAGTGCTAATTAATTTAATAGTGTTAATAGGGTTTACTACACAGTATTAGATACTCCAGTGTTATCAATTTGTAAATTGGGAAATATTATGAATGATATCCTGTCTAACCATCCATAGCTGTTATTATGATGACATCCCTATTGTTAACTATCTTCTCACCTTTATTCCCTCCTTTGATAATTGCATTATGTATACTCTCTCCTTCATCCCATTTGAGCCATTCCTGTGCCTTCACCCTATCTTCATGACTTATTGACTCCCCAGTTTTTATGATGGATTCATCCTTCCCATATTAAATGAGGCCAAGTTGTCTCAACTTTGTGAACCTATTATCTTTCCCCATTCCTTCTAGATATCTGTACTTTTATCCTTCATAATTCCAACTTTATCACGAGTCTGCAGCAATATTGAGTCTATGAAATTTTTTGGACAAAGAAATGAATAACAAATTTGTGATATAGGCTTGTATCATCCAGCACAGTGTCTCTACTTTCCTAATTCTATTAATTTAAGTCTAGTTATGAATGTTTCAAAGAAAGAACAGGTTTATTTATGTCCAGCGCAACAAGTCTCATTACAGACAAGACATAGCAAAATATAGAACCCCCATATTGTTAGATTCAAATATCTTTGACTTTTCATGACTCTATTTAGCATTGGGAGTTTTGTTTTTTTTCCTGAACTTTTAAATTAATCAAAAATTAGTTTATTTTACATCCCAGCAACAAACCCCCTCCCTCCTCTCATCCTAGTCTGATCTTCCCACCCAGTTCCCCCATACCCTTCTTCCCAGGACCAACCCACTCTGCTACATCAAATCCCATCAGGACTAAGTGCCTCCTCTTCCACTGAGGCAAGAAAAGGCAGCTCTGCTAGGAAAATGGGATCCTGAGGGAGGCAACAGAGTCTAAGTCTTAGATAGTCCCCACTCCAATTTTTAGGGGATCCACTTGAGAACCAAGCAGCCCAGCAGTTTCATATGTGTAGGAGGCCTAGGACCAGTCCATGTTCTGTGGTTGGTGGTACAGTCTATGAGCCTGTGCCCAAATTAATTGCCTATGTATTCTTGGACCTTTGTTTTTAGTGAATGATCAAAAAAATTATTTACATCTTTTTAAGAATTAAAGGTACTGCATTGTACATAGTTAGGTGCAGAGGATCCCATAAATCCAATGTATGTGACGAAAAAAGAAACACTAAGGGTGCAGAAAATGACATTTAGATCCTCTGTTTCAGTCTCTGCCATGTGGAGTTACTATCTTCTGGAAGTATAATTTAAAGTTGTGTTTGACAGAAATAGAAAATTGTGTGATATTGTAGAGTTACTTTTATCAGATATGCTAGCAAACAATTTACCAGATAATTGCATGAAACAATTCTTAGGAAAACTATAATCAACACTCGGAATTTACATTTGAAAATTTGTCAATCACCGTATCTGATCTGTTTGGTGCGGGGACAGAGACAACAAGTACAACGCTGAGATATGCTCTCCTGCTCCTGCTGAAGCACCCACATGTCACAGGTGAGGGTACAGGTGGTTAGACAGAGTAGTTCTGTAGAATGCTGAGAAGTCTTTGTGAGTGTCCTGCATGTTGTTATTCTTTGTTTTGTTTGTTTCCTAATTCATTTTTTCTTTATTATACAATTATTTATTAATTCAGGTTATTTATTTATATACATATATATTATTTACATATTTATATATCTAAATGTTTATTAATTCAAGTGAACTTACCCAGACCAAGAAGACACACATGATATGTATTCACTTATATCTGGATGTTAGCTATATAGTACAGGATAACTCTTCTACAACCCACAGACCCAAAGGAATAGGAACATAGCATAACAATTCTATGAGATATTCCACCCAGCAGGAGATCAAAACATATGCTGAGACAAACAGTCAAATCTTAGTTGGATCTCTGGGAGCCCTATATAATAGAGGGAGGAAGAATAGAGAGACATGGAGGGGTCAAGATGAACACATGAAGATCAACAGAACCAAATAACCTAGGCTCCTAGAGGCTTACAACGACTGAAACACTAACCAAAATAATAAGAAAAAAGCTTAGACTTGACCTAGACCACCTGATCTAAATATAGAGGATAGGAAATTTGGTCCTCTTACAGATCCCTTAACAAGTAGGTTGGGGTGTTCTCAGTCATGGACTTTGATAGCTGTTAGCGTGATACTTTACCATAGTGGAGTTGCCAAGTCTGATCCCAGAGCAAGAGGAAGGAAGCTCTAAGCCCTCATGTGACTGAGGAACTGAGGAGGGGCTGATATGTGGGGCCCCTCACACTGGAAGAGTTGGATAGGTGGGAGAGGGAGTAGAGGGTGGGAGGTTGGAGCTGGGGGGGGTGAGGGATAGGGCTGTGACTGAGTTGTAAACTGAATTAATAAACAAACAAACACATGTTATATTTGAAGAAGTCTCAGTCCTTCACTTTCTATGCCATGGGCCATAATGAGAAGGATGACTGAGAGGAATGAAGATGTAGGAAAAACAAAAGCTGATAAGAGTCCAGGCTCCTTGGGGTGATCTGTATTAAGCACCTCCAGCATCCTTTGGAGTGTTCTACCTATACATTTAGTCCCCAAATCAGGTTTTTAGAGCCGGCAACTTCTTGCATTTGGCTTCCTTCCTTCCTCTGCTAAATCTAATACTGCTGCACAGAGGTGAAAACTCAGCTCACTGAAGCGTAAGCACCAGTACTAGAATTTCCTGATTCTATCTGAGATAATTTCCAATCTCAGAAGTCTTCAAATAAGTAAATTCAATAGGAAGTTATTTCCATTTAGGCAGAAGTTGTAGAAAAAGGATTTTTATTATTTCAAAAGTCTACTTCTATGTAACTTCTGTTGAACACATTTATTGGAGTTGAACCAACAGTACATTCTTTTACAAATAACATTATTGTAGTAATGTACTTTTAGTTTTTTTCATTTTGACAGTATTTATTAAATTATATACACTTGTGAACATTTCTTCATTTAATAGTGAAGAATGTGATGTTTGTGAAAACAAGAGTTGCACTATTACACATTTTTAATTGCTTCAAATATTACACACATATACATGACCCATACACACTTTTTATGGTTTTCTCAGTATAACAATGGTTCTTGCACTTTTAGGGAGAAGAAATCCTTCTTGGAATTAGAAACAAAGAGATAAAGGAAGTTAGGCAACGTTTTCTCTTATGTTATTTTCATTAGAGTAAACATAGCGTTCATGAGAACTATCTTAATTTCTTCTAAAGCAAAGGATGTCCCCCTTTTTTTCTCTTTAGAGGGGAGTGAGCTTATAGGAGATATCAACTGAATGGGACAAGATTAAACTTACTTTTAAATACATTCATTGTCTTAGCATATATGAAATTCACCTTTCACTTATGTCCAATATACATGAAGTGAGAATAGCCAAATATGAATGTTATAGACAATTAAATAGTTATAATTTAATTATAACAATAGATAATTAAAGTGTAAGAGAAAATGAAAAAGGCAAACAGCTTAAAGGGCTTCACAAAAATACCAAAAAAATAGTGTAATGAGAAATGTGGAAAGATGGGCAGAAAAGATGACACTGTAACATAGTTGTCAGATTTACATGAAAGCTGAACTACAATCCCAGTATGGTTCTCAGTTTGGAAACAATAAGGAGTCTACATAGAGAAAGTGTTATAAAAGGAGATTCTTCTTTCCAGGGATCTATTCCTACCAACGTTCCTCAAGTGGCTGAACTTCCCCTATGGAAAACAAGCACAGAATTGCTCTCAAAAGAAAGTGAGTGTATTTGAACCCTGAATTCAAGCATCTGGTGTGGTTGGCAGAGAAAGAGCAATGTTAGGGATTAAAGGGGAAGACTGACTGTTCCACTCCCAGAATTGAGAGCATCAGATCACCTTTCTCCATCTTGCTTATGGATTTCAGTGACAAGATCTATATTTTATAGAAGCCAGTAACTGTAAAGATATCTACATTTTACAATCTTAATAAAAAGTTCTATGTACCTCTCATAATGAAGAGAATTAAACCTCTAACCCAACGAACAGAGTCATGGAGTTTTAGAATATTTGGACTGAATAGAAGTATAAAACCATTTAGGGAGATTCTGAGTCACATGTAAATATTTGCATCGAGACTACTTAGATGCTAAGCAAACATCTATGGATAGACCTAGTCTTTGTATCAACACTTTTCTTAATGAAATGCTTAAGAATGTTTCTATCTACTTCTCTGAAGTAGGGTCAAGGAAGTTATGGAATCTGAAGATAAATGGGTAAGATTATAGGATAGGTTTCTGGACACCAGACCTACAAAGCTCTCAATTCTGTATTTACCATGTGGATGCTGCAGGCATGAACAGAGAGGGACAAATGAAAAGTAATGTGTCATTTGACACCCTCATCAACTTAGATTTATTCCAAGAACTAAAGCATCCATTTAAATATGTAGAAGCAATTCTAACTTATTAAATGGAAAATTACAACTAAATAGAAGGCATCAGTCAAAATGAGTACTATTAATAGAAAATAGTTGTAATATCATCAATGGTAATAATAGTTGTGTACTTTCAATGATTTTCACAATATATATTTGAATAACTAAGGCTTATAGCCCCATATTTATTGGTAATAAAGTTATAGGAAGTGTATGTGTGTTTGTGAGAGACAGAGAGAGAAGGCAAAGAAAGAAGAGAGTATATGTGATGTATTTGTAAATATTTTTAGTATATAGGATGTAATTGTAACTCAAATTTTTTGTTTTTCTTTTTTCTTTTTAAAAATTTATTAATTTAGTTTTTCAAGTTACATCTCCAGCAAAGTCTCCTACCTCCTCCCCTCCTGGTGCCTCCCTCCTCCCTCCCTTCCTTCCTGTTCCTCCTCTCTGTCCTCTCCTTCTCCTCAGATGTGTGTATCCCCAGGTATCAAATCCCCTCAGTTCATTAGTTACACGAGGGCTAAGAGCTTCCTCTTGTATTGGGGTTTGATATGGCGTTCCATCTAGGGAAAGTTGTTGCACTACAAAAAACAGGGTCCGTGACTCACTGCTGAGTTCAGTTTTTCATAGGATAGTTATGCTAGGTTCCTGTCTGTCTTGGTTAGTGGGTTGTAGAATGGTTGTCCTGTGCTATATGGTTAATATCCACTTATAACAGAGTATATACCATGTGTATATTTCTGGATCTGAGTAAGCTCTCTTAGGATGAGCTTTTCTAGTTCCATCCATTTGGTTGCAAATTGCATGATTTCCTTGTTTCTGATGCCTGTGTTGTATTTTATTGTGTAAATGTACCATAGTTCTTTTTATTCCATTCTTCAGCTGAAGAACACCTGGGTTGCTTTTTTTTCCTGTAACCAAAAGACAATAGATATTTTGTATAAGTAGGTATATAAGAAAAATTCATTATTTACAAATATGGTTTTATTTCAGAAGCAATTGGTAATTTTGTACATGAGAAGTTTTGAGTATCATTTCAAATTTCATACACACATTCAAGACTGATTTTTAAAAACTATATTGTATCTTGAAAAAAATTCAACATTTGATTTCTAATAGTGCTTCATCAGACTATGAGATGATGATGAACTGTATTGTTTTGCTATTTGAAATATTTCGGCTTTCTATTTTACTTGCTGTTATAATAAGTACATACTAAAGTATCATAATAACTATTTTATAGTATGGTGGTATGAATCCATATGTAGCAGTTCTATATATCTTAGTGTAATCCTGGATAGAAAAGGCATTTATAATGCTGTTGGGACACTTTTTAATTCACTGTATAGCCTTGTATTGTGACAAACATGTCACTTCTCTCCTATTCCTATACTTCTCACTGTGAATAACCAGCTAAAGTCCAGGAAGAGATTGATCGTGTGGTCGGCAAGCACCGCAGCCCCTGCATGCAGGACAGGAGCCACATGCCCTACACAGATGCCATGATTCATGAGGTCCAGAGGTTTATTGACCTCATCCCCAACAACGTGCCTCATGCAGTAACCTGTGACATTAAATTCAGGAACTACCTCATCCCCAAGGTAAGTTTCTCTCTTCTCTGCTGCACCTTTGTGTTCTGCATGCTAGTAAGTTCACAGTATGGTTTCAGGGAATTGAGTCACACTGTGCTACATGTGGCTTCTGCTGTTTCCTGATTTGACTGGGAGGGCAGCTCTACCTCAGGCAGGGGCATGGCAGTGAAATGTCCACAAGCTTAGCCTTTCAAATACTGTTTGGTAAACTTAGTAATTCTGTGCGAATGCTACAATATTTTGTCAACTTCCCAAAACACTTTTCTGGAACTTCCACCATCTTGAGAGTAAATCTGGAGATAATCAAAGAAAGTCTCTATCCTGCATCCCTCAAGTCATCACTAAACTCAGACTCTTAATTTCTGTGCCGTGATTTGTTTTCTCTGTGATGTTTCCATGCCAGCAAATATAGCTTAGAAATATTCTCCTACTATGATTTTTATAGTTCCTGTGACCTTCTTTTTAACCTTGTTTATGAAAACAGTTGACTTAATAACTTTGTAATTTGATTTTAAGCAACCATGTGAATTTTGGTGCTTACTGCTAATGATTTTTCTGTAAATGTATATGGAGTTTCCAGGTGTTATATGGATTAATGCCTTTGTATATACTCTTCCAATTCTGTGCTTTTAATTTCTGTTCATGATGTCATTACATTACTTGAAGAATTCCAGGATAGGACTGAATGGAACTGATTGCAATGGGCTTTCACTTGTTTTATTGCTGAGCAACTCAAAGGAGTATAACTTTAATACTTGCTCGTCAAGTTTGATATCTTAAGAAGAATTGGAAATAATTAATGATCTGATTAAGAACATTTGATCTTCTACTTTGACGTGCTTTTGACCAAGAAAACATGTAACTTCTTTTCAGATATTTTTGTGCCCATTTTTAAATGATTCATATATGGATTATACTTTCATCAGTGAGTGTACATATTATAAGCATATGTATACATTTTTTTGCTTTGCCACACATGTTCATGACTTCTATATTGTGTTTTAAAATGTTTTGTTCTTTTTTTTGTCTTTTAAAGTTTTTTTATTCTATTTTTCCAACATCTCCCCCTTTTAGTCCAATAAAATGCTCTTTTTCTTATAATAATAAATTCAATACAAAACAAGAAGAACACTGGGAAACAATTATGAGAAGTATAAGTTATGACATACATGACCAATATCCAGTCCACATGTATTTAGCAACTAGTAAGAATATTCTATTATCTGTCTATCAATGAGTTTAAAGTTCTATACCTAACTCAATTTCCAGTCTAACTTGCATTATCAACTTAAAAATATCTTCTTAGACCTAAAAAATCCTTTTAATTACTAAGCAACGTAAAACTTAACTATGAGACTATAACCGTCTAATCTTCAACCACATCAGAGATCTGAGAAGGATAAATATATGTGAATAAATAGGAAGTGTAGAGCAAGCAACCTTCAAAACTAAGAAATCACAGACAACTGGCTGCCTGGACAGTCCCCATTTTCTCTCTATAATGTTAGAGTGTCTTCAGTGTTTTGGTCCATTATCTCTGACAGACATTAATTGTAAAACAGGAATTATGAAGGACATGCCCTCCCTGTCTTGGCAGAGTTAGACTTTTGACTTACCTGCTCCCATGGTTTGTCCATTTTGGACAACATTCTGTCTACAGCTGAAACAAGGGCTTTTTCTTGCCCAATGGCTAGCTTGCCACTAATGGAGTCATCTCCAAATGGAGATTCTTGGATGCTCATCATCTACTTGAAGTAGAATGGGCTGTGGTGTGCTGTCAGGGGCTGATATGTCTCAATATCAAATATCCTTAAGTTAAGAAAACATCTTTAAATGCCACATTCTACAGATCTCTTGAGGTTTTGAAGACCATCTGTCTATCTCCATGTATTTGAATAAACAAATGCTGCTTGTAGAAATGATAAAGAAAAAGGGATAGATTATTGAATCTACTCTTATATCTTTGTATATTGACACAAAATTAAAGATATATTTGGCTATATTGGTATAGATTTTTTATATTGATTAAAATTAAGGTTAACTTTTTTAAAGTTATTGTACTTATGCAATTCTTCAAGATGCAATATGAAGTTCTAGGCCTTTTGATAGCAATATCACAAACTGTTTAGGATAATTAAGAAATGCAAACTAATAGTCATTGAAAGTTTTTTGTTAGGTACTAGTTTAGTGTATCACAGACATTTTCTAAGTTAATCAATTAATCTCTTAATTAATTTAATCAATTAACTTAATCTCTTAAGTTGCTAACAGACAAATAACAATTGTTTATTCAAATATGCCATTTTGTTCTTTTTGAAAACTTAAAATCTGAAAAATTTATACACGTGTACAATGTATCCTGATCATATCAAATCCTCCCTCTTTGTTTTCAACTCCTTGCCAGGGCACCCTAATCACATTTACCTCCCAACTTTGTATCTTATATTTTTTATTTAATTCACCCAGTAAGGTTATTTTATGCATATATACACTGGTATGGGTCATTTATTGGGATATGGGGAACCTACCAATTGCCACATACCTAAAGAAAAGTGACCTTCTTTGAGTTCCTTTGCTTTGGGTAGGGTCTCAGACCCTTCCACAATTTATGTGGGAATTTTGAGTTGACTTAATCTTCTATTGACCTTGTGTACATAATCACAGTTTCTGTGAGTCCAAATGTGCAACAGCTATGTCATATCTAGGGAACACCATTTCACAGCACCTTTTCTTTGATTCTCATATTCTTTCTGCCCTCTCTTTCATGATGTTCCCTGAGGTTTGATGATATGGATGAGCACACACCACTTACTTCTTTTTTCCCACTGTTCCCTATCCATGTTTTTGATATCACACATGATCTATTATCCTCCTTTATTATATATATTTAACTGGACTGTGAGATCACAGCTTCCCAGATAGCTTCTTCCTGTATGTTGCATTTTTAATAACCTTCATCTTGCTGCTCACCTTACTCATTCATATCACTCTACTGTTGAAGAGCAGCTTCAACACTACAGGGTAAACTGAGTTGGGGAATAGATAAATGGCTGAGTGCTCATCCAGTAGACTTTCTCTGAGGGTAAAAGTCTTAATTCTCCAGGTGGGAATTGATTGTTACCAATGGGGACTTCCATGAATGATGGCAAGCATAGGTTGGTGTTGATTGCTACTGATGGGAGCTTCCATGGTTGGGGACAAGTGTCAAAAGTAAAAAGAAGGAAAAAAGAGACAATACACCCCCCACACACATATGCTTATACTAGATGATGAATCAAGATAAGCTCTAGGAATTTCACACATACACATACATACATACATACATACATACATACATACATGAAGACAGACACATAAACATACAAATATATACACATTCACATACACATTGGTATGGAGCAAAACTCCAACCAATTTGTATATATACATACATACACATACACATATACATACATACATATAAACATGCATACACACATATTTTGTGGATGGAAAAAATTCTAACTCCCAAACTTCTTGTTATATTTTCTCTCATATCTTAAATATACCATCAAAGTGTTTCAAGCACTACAAAAATCAGAATGTGATTACATTCTATTTTTCTTTTGTGAATGATTACAGTGAGTGTGTACAGAAAACACACCATCCCCAATACCCTCACACTATTAAAAGTTTTGTGTATTATGGGTGCAAAACAAATTAGTCCCAAGAACCCACATATATTTGTAACTAAGCAACTTGTTACAGAGTAACAAACTGTAAGCAAGCTAGCTTATCTTCTCAGCCAGCTCCTCTTACTGGCAAGTGCCAATTTATGGTTACACTAAAACATTAATTATTTTGTTATTTATTCTTAAGTGAGTCTTATAAATCTTAAAAGGATCACAAATCTAATCTTGCATATATAAAAATAATCAGTTATTTCTACTTTAAATCAAGGCACATATCTACTCATAACAATTTTATTAAATCATATCAGGAAGCTGAGAGCAAAAATGAGTACAGGAAATCAGTCATCACCCTGACTATTGATGCAGCTTTAGCAAGAGAGAGGAATGTCATTCAGTGCCGTTCAGGCTGCTATTGTTCTTGTTTTTTGACCATAAAAAGTCCCTTGCTCAACTATTAAGAGTTTGCCTTTCTGAGCTTTCAGTTGTTCCTTGAGATATTCTACATCAGAGCCACTACTATCAAAAACATCTTAACCTAACTTCACTAAGAATCATTTTTTTTTCAAATGCTTTCTATAGGTATTAATCATTGCTAACAATCTGTATCTCTAAGTTCTTTCCCAGGGTGGTGGTTGAATAATGAAACTGCTCTAGCAGCAGTGCCTGAAAAAGATCAAGCACTATTACTCCTTTTTTCAATGCTTATTCACTACTTCAAGCCACATCTCCACCACAGTGTCCCCCCTCCACCCTTCCTAGCCCCACTATCCCACCCTGCCAACCTATTCCTCCAGAGTGGGGTGTCCTCACACATCAGCCCCCACCCTATTTCAGCATTTACATGAGGGCCAAGAGCCTCCTTATATACTGGGGGCCTACATGGCAGTACCACTAGGGCAAAATATCTCATCAATAAAGTCTATGTTCCTGTTCCTTTTGGTGTATTGGTTGTTCAATAGTTATCCTGTACTAAATGGCTAAAATCCAATTATAAGTGAATAGATGTCATGTGTATCTTTCTGAGTCTGGGTTAGTTCACTCAGGATGAGCTTTTCTAGTTCCATCCATTTGGCTGCAAATTACATGGTTATGTTTTTTTTTCTGATAGCTGAGTAATATTCCATTGTGTAGATGTACCACAGTTTTTTAAATCCATTCATCAGTTGAGGGACATCTGGGTTGTTTCCAGTTTCTACCTATTACAAATAAGGCTGCTATGAACATAGATGAAGAAAGGTCCTAGTGGTTTGACGAGAAATCATTTGGATGTATACTCAGAAGTGGTATGGCTGGGTCTCGAGCTAGTGCTATTCCAAGTTTTCACTGGATGTTGACATGTAAAAGATTGAAATTAGACCCATACTTAACACCTTGTACAAAACTTAAATCCAAGTGGATAAAAGACCTTAACATAAAACCGGACATACTAAATCTAATAGAAGAGAAAGTGGGGAAAATCTCGAACTCATTGGCACAGGTGACAACTTCCTGAACAGAATACTAACAGCTCGGGCTCTAAGAACAACAATCAATAAATGGGACCTCATGAAACTGAGAAGCTTCTGTAAGGCAAAGGACACTGTCATTAGAACAAAATGGCAACCTACAGGTTGGGAAAAGTTCTTTACCAACCCACATCAGACAGAGGGCTAATATCCAAAATTTAAAGGAACTCAAGAAATTAAACACCAAGAAACCAAATAGTCCTATCAAAAATGGGAAACAGAGCTAAACTGAGAATTCACAAAGGAGGAATCTCTAATGTCTGAGAGACACTTGAAGAAACGCTCAACATCCTTAATCATCAGAGAAATGCAACTCAAGACAACTCTGAGAGTCCATCTCACATCGTCAGTATGGCTTAGATCAAAAATTCTAATGGCAGCATATGCTAGTGAGGTTGTGAAGAAAGGGAACTCTCATCCATTGCTGGTGGGAGTGCAAACTTGCACAAGCACTATTATTTCAAGTGTCAGCGATAATGTTCAGTGAGGGGCTGGAAGGCCACTGACAGTTTTCACACAACACATAGATGGTAAGGGATGTGATGTGAGGGTAACAAACAGAACAAATCTCCAAAAAACATGAAGCCCTCAGGACACATAGTCCTCAGAGCTCTACTTCTCCAAGGCTCACCCATTGTGGTTGTGCTAACTGCTGGGCTGCATTTCATGAGTTCTAAGGCTATTGTATTGTTCCTTCCACATGGTCCCCAATATTCTACTACCTGCTTGAATACTGAACCAAGTAGTACCCTTTCTACTTTCATTTCTCCTACATTCTACTATCCAATGCACAGTCCACTGGCAATGATGTGCTTTTAGTATCCTAAATACAATATACTCCAAGTTAAATGCACAAAACAAACAAATGATTTAAGCTAAGACTCTAATGAGAGAAAACATGTAGCATTTGTATCTTTGAGCTGGGTGACCTCGCTAAGTGTAGCTGTTTTTATTACTATGCAAGGTCTCTTCATCTTTTTTGTTGAGCCATCCCAGTATCTTGGGATTAAAAGAGCTTGGTTGTGATGAATGATGTTTTTGATATGGTCTTGAAATCAGCACTTAGTACTGACTTCAAATTGCACTGAAGACACTTTAACAGGATCACTGTGACTCATTCCATGCTTCTCACTACTCCCTATGTGCTCTCTGTTAGAAATGTCCTTGGTATTATTTACATTTAATGCTTTCTATGGAGCAGAAGATTGAATATATTGTTTCTCTCATGTGCCATGACTACTTTGTAAATGATTTTTCCTGTGTGCTGTTGCAGGGAACAACAGTAATACCATCACTCTCATCAGTGCTGCACGACAGCAAGGAATTCCCCAACCCAGAGATATTTGACCCTGGCCACTTTCTAGATGGGAATGGAAACTTTAAGAAAAGTGACTACTTCATGCCTTTCTCCACAGGTAAGAGAAACTCATTTCCATGGTTGCAGTGGCATGTATATCTGTGGGGACTTACACAGTGACTCTACAAGGGCCTGATAGATATGCAGTTCACGCATGATCAGGAGCATGACCACCAGTGTCCATGCTCCATCTTTGATAAGGAGCACTCTCTCTATCAGGCTATGAAAATGAGTTTTTTGTGGAAATTTTTGAGAGCTAGAGTGTAGGGAATTTGTGTTCTTCCTTTAGATACATCACAGAGACACCAAAGATACTATCCTAGAAAGAAAACTTCATTCATAATGTACTCACTCATTATGGAAATGGAGCGTTCTTCATAACTTAAGTTCATGTCTTTTTTTCTATGTTACTCAGTTCCATGCTGAACTACACAGCTATGTTTCCAAAACAACAGAGAGCCACTAAAGGGCCTGAAGCATGCTTGGGAAACAGATGAGTGAAAAATTCATGTTAATTGAAGCTGTGCCAGTGCATGTGAGATCATCACATATTCCAGGGCCAGAGGATAGTTGGGGAGATATTCATACCTTACTTTTTCATATGTCACATATTGAGCCCCAAATAGAGCAATATTCTCATAAAGGATTTTCCAACTGCCTCAAAGGGTAATATAGAATATTCAAAAGACAATGCAGATCATTTCACAGAAGGACATGAACCACTGGAGAAGGTTGTTTCCTCTCATTTCAGAATCTTTCCAATCACCTTGGGATGATGGACACATTGTAGATATGTTATGATGTCCTGCAGTGGCCACAAGTTCCCCCACCCCCATCAATTCAGGGTATGAGCAATGGATATTGAGCCCATCCCTGCAATATGTGTGCTACCTGGAGACAGAGTTCCATTCCTTTTTAAATGAGTTTTATAAAAGTCATAATCCCCACTCCACAGCTTCCTTAGTGCCTTGAATAAATGAATACATGTGTGAGCAAACACATCTTGCTGACAAGTATTTTTGAATGATATATTTCTTAAGAAAGTATGATAATTGGAAATATGTCCCCCTTTATCTGTTTGTCTAACTAGATTTCTCTTCACCCTTCATTTATCTAACCAACCAAACATCAACTCAGCTGTTTTAGTATTCTCTTGTATATGGACCAGCATAGTGCATCTCAGACTAACACTTGTGTGTACAAGGACTAATTACTTTTTTTTTTTTGGTATTTTTTCCTACCAGGAAAACGGATATGTGCAGGAGAGGGTCTGGCCCGCATGGAGCTGTTTCTATTCCTGACCACCATTTTACAGAACTTTAAGCTGAAATCACTGGTTCACCCAAAGGACATTGATACAACCCCAGTACTCAATGGATTTGCCTCTCTGCCACCTCCTTACCAGCTCTGCTTCATTCCTCTCTAAAGTGATCATTTCCCTTGATCATGATGTGCTGTTTTCTGCAGGCCCTTTCAGACCATCATACACCCCCTTCTGCACCAAGTATCCTAAGTCTTTTATTCTTTCAAATAGCTCCCAAAACACTCAAGATTCATGAAACACCCACATTACATTTTGCAGTTTCTGGAGTCACTGCACAGATATATCTTCACTTTCCTATTTTCTGTAACACTGTTCCTATCCCTTGTGCCTATGTGTATCTAAACTTGAGCTATTGAATGTGGCTTAACTGTAGAATCAAGAAATTATTATCTTATAATAATTCCCAGTAATGTATCTTCTGCATGTTCTCAATAATAAGGTGTTTTGATTGTTATGTCTTTGCTCAGAATTTCATTGCAATTCAGGCTAAGAATAAAAAAAGACAGATTCTCAAGGTTCATGCTATTCAATTTAATGAGAACAGAGTATGTACATTAGAAGGGAGTGCTGGGGAGAGAGCTCTGTCTCTGATGTCCTTGTCACACAAGCCCAAAGACAGAAATTTCATCTACAGCACATGTCGCAAAGGCCAGTCATGGTGGCATATACTTGTTGTACAATGCTTATGAGGCAGAGACTGGAGGATCCCCTGGGCTTCTTGGTCACCCATACTAATTTAATACTCAAGCATCATTGTAGGGAGTTAGATAAATTAAATTAGATTTAGAAAATATATAGGGGTTTCTGATACTGTCTCTTAATTTGGGGCATGAAGATCATTATCAGCATGTGCACTAAAAACAGGAAACAAACAGGAGACTTAATGGACTGAAAAGCAAGGCTGAAGTCAGGAAAAACAGAAAATACTCAGTGGACTGAAAAACAAGGTTATCAGAAAAACAGGAAATACTCAATGGACTGAAAAACAAGGTCATCAGAAAAACAGGAAATATTCAATGGACTGAAAAACAAGGTTGTCAGAAAAACAGGAAAGACTTAATGGACTTAAAGAAACAAAGTATCTGTCCTGACATTGTTTTCAGCTGCTAAGTGGGCACAGCCCAAATTAAGCTGAAAGGGAGTTCCTCCTATTTAAGGATAGTGCATGGAGCCCAAAAGAAGAGGCCCCTGATGCTAGAGAGCTCCGAGAGTCCTGCTGAAAAAAGCGCTGGCCATCATTTGATGGCCAGATCTCCCTGAGGCAGAAAGAAGCTGGTGAGCAAAAAAAGCCTGAACAACACACCAAAAGGCCAAGGACTAAACCCTGTGGCTCAGCTTTTGCCTAGAGGGGTTTGGTCTGTCCGAACAGTGGCCTAAATAAATTGTGCCTGGCTTTAAGGACTCTGAGATAGAGTGGCAGAGTTACTGATGCGAAGGGGCTGGGGTCTCCCAGAGAAAAGAAAACATCAAGCCTTATTTAAGGTGAGGTTGCAATAAGCAACTTACCCTAATGAATCTACATCTGAGAGATCCAGAAAAAGGACTGCTAAGTGCGTTAAAGAATCTACAACAAAGACTATGTTCCTGATGACTGAGGACCTTCCCCAGAGACTGTATCATTCTAAAAGGTTAAAAAAATAATTATCAATAGGTTTAGTGGATATGTTAAAGGGGATGTAGGAATTTATAGGATTAATAGTTAAAAATTGTTCGTGTTTGTTTTAAGTGAAAATACTAATAAATAAATAAGTGTTAAATAATAGTTAAAAACTTCGGTTACACATCAGGTTTCAGGGAGACACCCTGTCTCACAAAACAAAAAGAGTCCTTCCTGAGAAACAGCACCTAAGCTTACTTCTGGCCTCTGCAATGATATGCTCCTGTTCTCAAACATGCACCTAATCATGCACACCCTGTCTCTGCTTCTCCAACACAAAAGAGAATGTGAAGAGGAGGATGGTAAGAAAGCTCTTCTGTTGAGTGTCAACTAGAATCACTGGTGGTATTTACTTGAAACAGATAAACATTGACCAGAAGCAGCAGTACACTTTAGAGAAAGAGATTGGGGACAAGTCACTGAGAAGAATAGGCAAGCAGTGTGGAAGTTGTACCCCACCTTGCTGTCAAAAAGCATAATATTTTAATATTTTTTGTTCTTCTCTCATACTATACATCCAGATTGCAGCCTCCCCTCACTGTACATGTCCCAGTCAAGTCCCCATCCCAACCCCCTGAATCTTGGACTTATCATCCAGAATCACTGCTCCTCCATATACCTTCAGGAAAAAGCAGGCCTGCCAGGGATTTCAATCACACATGGCACAAAAATATGATAAGACTAGGCATAAGCACTCATGAAGGATGGGCTAGGCAACTTAAGGAAAAGAAAAAGTGTCCAAAAAGCCTGCAAAAGAGTCAGAGGCATCCTCACTGCCACTGTTAGGATTCTCACAAAACACTAAGCTAAACAACCACAACATGTATGCAGAGGACCTAGAGCAGAACCATGCTGGCTCCATGGTTGTTTCAGTCTATGTGAGCCACTATGATCTCTTCTTAGTTGATTCCGTGAGCAATGTTCTCATTGTGTTCTTGATGGCTTTGGTTACTACAATCTTTCTTTCTGTTCGTCTGTTTGGTTCAAGGAGCTCCACCTAGAATTTGGCCATGGGTGTCTGAATCTGCTCCCATCAGCTGTCAGAGGAAGGTTATCTGATGACAATTTGGCTAGACACCAATCTGAGTATAGCAGAATATCAATTAAGAATCATTTCATTACCTTCTCTTTGGTGGAGGTATGTCAGTTGTGTTTGGTTCTACCCTAGGTCTTTGAACCATCTGGCTTCTGGTTCTTGGGTATTAGGCAGTTATGACTATGGACTCCCTATAGTGATATGGACCTCAAGTTAGACCACTCATTTTTTGGACTCTCCCTCAACCTCTAAGCCGCCAATGCCCCAGCACATTTTTCAGGCAGGTCATGTATGGATCAAAGGTTTTATGGCTGGGTTGGTGTCTGAATTCCACCACTGGGATCCTTGCCTGGTTACAGAAGATGGCCAGTTAGGCTCCATTTCCTTCATTACTAAAAAACCTCACTAGGGTCACCTTCTATGTTCCAGGAAGTTCCCACTGCACCTGATTTCCACACTGGCACCTTAATGTCCACCTATTTCTGTTGACTCTCCATATACTCTGTTTCTCCCTTCCATACTTTATGCATGCTGTTCCATTCCTGTAAGCCTCCTGTCCACCCACAAATCTATTCTATTTCCCCTTCCCAGGAATGTCACGGGTTGACTGCTTCCTTGACACACATCTTGAGATGGAGCACAACATCGGAGAGAGTATGAAGCCAGTCACTGATGGTGCCTGACATTCTCTCTATACTTTAACTCTTAATCCTTCAAGTTTGATTAAGAAGAGGAATGTTCTGGAGATCTGAAAGGGCATAATTGTTCTTGGTCGGTGTTATCACACAGGCATTTGTAGGTACTGTAGCGAGCAGAGGATGGGTGCTACAGGCACAAAAGAAGCAATGGGAGACATTAGGGTGTGCTATGAATTGGAGGGTCAGCCACATATTGGATGTACTGACTCCAGGATGGTGTTGATTTTGTTTGTTCTTCCATTTGTTTTTCTTGTGGAAGAATGTTATGATGAATTAGTAGGGCTAGGCTGCAGGCAGTAGTTTTTGGGAAATATGAAGGCCAGAAGAAGTTATGTAGGAAAGGGAAACTTGTCTGTCACCCCAAAGTGCCAATGACCATGCACAGGGTCTGCAATAAATATAATAAAATAGGGCATATTATTACTTACCAGATAGAGGAGCTTTTCATTTCCTGTTTTTGCCCTAGCTGATCCTTGGGCCAGTCCAAACTCTGTCCTGCAAGGACAAGAGCAGTAGTCTCTGTAGGTATCGATATCCTGGAGGCATGATGGATCTGTTTGCAGGAAAGAAAAAAAGCATATTTGTCTGGATTCCTAGCACTGGTATTGGGGTACACTACAACCACCTTAGCTCATTGGTGTCCTGCCAATGGACAGTTTTTGGTTCCAACTATTTGATTGCTCTGATCTATTTCCCTGACATAAAAGCACCAGAGCATTATATTAGGAAGAGTGGGGATGGTCAGGGCATTGGTGTTAAGCAGGGCAAAACATCCTTGAAGATGACAGAAAGGGAAGCTTGAAGCTTGGGGAGGGCAGCTGCTTCAGGTCGTGTCAACGAGTTCTATTATCGTCTTTCCAGGTAATGGTTACATTGCCATTTTTTGAGTTTTCTGTGATCAACTAGCATGCCATCTTTCTGACTGTAGGGATTGTGTTGGACATTTCAGTCTGGTATCCAGGCAAGGTGATGTTCATCTTGTTGGAAGACACAAGCAAACTCTCTTCGAATCTTTAGCAGGGGATTAGCTTAGCCATTTCCTGTTCCCATTGTTTTAGTCCTTCCATCTGACCAAAATGGGCCAAGTGTGCAGTGGATGACTCCAGTGATGGACATTATGGAGCTCATCTCCAGCAAATTTTTCAGGCAGGACATGTATGGGTCAAAGTTTATATGTTTAGCTTTGTTTCTGAGTTCCACCACTGGGTGCCTTGCCTGGTTATAGAAGATGGCCAGTTCAGTCTCTGTATCCTCCATTTCTGGGAATCCTCACTGGGGCCACCTTCTAGGTTCCAGGAAGTTTCCTCTGCACTAGGTTTCCACACTAGCACCTAAATATTCCCCTATTCCAGTGTTCTCTCCCTACACTCTCTCTCTGTTTCTCCCTTTCTTATGTGATGTGTGCTGTTCTATGCCCACATGTCCCCAGTACACCCACAAATCCATTCAATTTCCTCTTCCCAGGAATGTCAAGGATTGACTGCCTCCTTAACACACATCTTGAGATGGAGTACAGTGTCACAGTTGGTGTGAAGCCAGTCACTGCTGGTGCCTGACGTTTCTCTCTCTATACTTTAAGTCTTAATCCTTCAGGCTGGTAGCTCTGCTATATATTCTGACACTATGTCTGCTAGGCTGGTAGCCTTGCTAAATACTTTAACTCTGAACCTGCCAGACTAATAGCCGTTTTACTCAGGCCAGTGGACTCTTTACTCAGGCCTTTTAGTTACTTTACTTCTACTTCTGCCAGGCTGGAGGTTGTTAAAAAAAAAACTTACTTAAAAACTTACACTGGAGAAAAACTTCAGGAACTTTTTCTCAAAGATAAAGGGCAACAGCTCTGACAGAGGCTTGAGGTTGAGAGGCTCAGTAACTCTTTATGAGCCAATGAAAGCGAGATAAAGAACACAAGTCATGAATTCCTACACATTTCTTAGTATCAGTTCATACACACATACAGTCAAAAAATAAGACTTATAAACATATCCTCATTCATACAGATATTCAAGGGAGCTCCCATATATATGCACATGCATACATATAAACACACGGACAAACAATCAGACAGAGAGATAAATATTTGGTGGATGTTGGAAATTTCCAATTTCACATCATGCTACACACTCCCCACATGCCACATATATACATATTTGGTAGATGGAGAAGGGGTTCAATTTCCATACCAGTTCACAATATACACACAATAACATACATACATATTTGCTGCATGGAGCACTTTTTCTTCTCATACCATTATACACACACACACACACACACACACACATACACACACACACACACACACATATACATATATATGCACACATTCACATGGTTGGTGGATGGAGGAGAGTTTGGCTTCCTACACCATTTATTTCTTTTCTCCCTGAGCTTGTATTCAGCAGTACAAAATTACAATTGGGTTGCATTCTATTTTCTTCAAGTGAATGATTACAATAAGCATATGTGGAAAACAAATGTTCCTGAATACCTTCACATGACCAATGTTTTACATATTAGGGAGAATAACAAATTCCCAAGAACCCAGGTACATTTGTAGGAAATTAGTTAGAGGATAAAAAAGTGTGAGCATGCAAGATAATTTTTTCAGCCTGTCTCTTCTTTACTTGTTCACTGCAGTTTGCAGTTACAAAGAATAAATTATATTAAAAAAGCAGTCTTATCACCTTGTACAAAACTTAAATCCAAGTGGATCAAAGACCTTAACATAAAACCGGATACACTAAGTCTAATAGAAGAAAAAGTGGGGAAAAGTCTTGAACTCATTGGCATAAGTGACAACTTCCTGAACAGAACACCAATAGGTCAAGCCCTAAGACCAATAATCAATAAATGGGACCTCATGAAACTGAAAAGCTTCTGTAAGGGAAAGGACACTGTCATTATAACAAAAAAGCAACCTACAGATTGGGGAATGATCTTTACCAACCCATATCAGACAGAGGAATAATTTCCAAAATTTAAAAGAACTCAAAAAATTAAACACCAAGAAACCAAATAATCCAATCAAGAAATGGGAAACAGAGCTAAACCGAGAATTCACAAAAGAGGAATCTCTAATGGCCGAGAGACACTTGAGGAAATGCTCAACATCCTTAATTATCAGAGAAATGCAACTCAAGACGACTCTGAGATTCCATCTCACACCTGTCAGAATGACTAAGATCAAAAATTCTAATGACAGCATATGCTGGTGAGGTTTTGAAGAAAGGGGAACACTCCTCCATTGCTGGTGGGAGTGTAAACTTGTACAAGCACTATGGAAATCAGTCTGGTGATATCTTAAACTTGGAATAGCTCTACCTCAAGACCTAGCCATACCACCTCTGGATAAACATTCAAATGATTCTTCATCAACCATAAGGACATTTCCTCATCTCTGTTCACAGAAGCTTTATTTGTAATAGTTAGAAACTGGCAACAACCCAGATGTCCCTCAACCCATGAATGGATAAAACAAACAAACAAACAAGCAAAAAAAAAAAAAAAAACTGTGGTACATCTACACAATGGAATACTTCTCCGCTATCAGAAACAATAAAATCCTGCAATTTGCAGCCAAATGGACTGAACTAGAAAAGCTCGTCCTGAGTGAACTATCCTAGACTCAGAAAGATGCACATAGCATCTATTCACTTATAATTGGATTTTAGCTCTATCGTACATGATAACTATTGTACAACCAACACACCAAAAGGAACAGGAACATAGACTTTGTTGATGAGACACTTTGGCCTAGTGGTGCTGCCATGTAGGCCCCCAGTTATGTGGAGGCTCTTGTCTCTCATGTGACTGCTGAACTGGGGGGGGGACTGATGTTTGCATACATCCCACTCTGGAGGAGTAGGATAGGAGGGTGGAGGCGTGGGACCTGGAGGGGTGGAGGGGGGCACTGTGATGGAGATGTGGCTTGAAGTAGTGAATAAATATTTAAAAAAAAGAAAAAAGCAGTTTTGTAAAGATCTTAAAAGAATCACAAATCTAAAATTCTATATAAATATATTCAGTTATTTCTACTTTAAATCATTCAGGTGAATATTTATTCATGAACAATTTTATTAAATCTTATCAAGAAGATGAGGTCAAAAAATGGGTATGAGGGATTAATTATCACTCTGAACATAAGCTTAGCCTGAGAGAGTCATATCAGCCAGACTTACTTTGGGATTTTTTTTTTTTTTTTTTTTGCTCACTAATCTCAAAAGTCCCTAGCTCACTTATTGGAGGGTACATTTCTGAACTTGAGATTTGTTTCTTAAGTTTTTCTACATCAAAGTCACTAGAAAAAAACACTTAAAAATGTTTGTTTATTAATTCAAGTTACAGCTCCATCAGAGCCCCTTCCCTCCACCCTTCCATGTCCCAACCTTCCACTGTCTACCTTCTCTCACATCTATTGTACTCCTTTGGTGTGGGGTGCCTCCACATATCAGTGCCCCCCAGTTCATCAGGCACATGAACACTAAGAGCTTCCTCTTGCTCTGGTGACTGACTTGGAAGCTCCAAAATGGTAGTGTGTCCCACTAACAGTTAACAAATTCAATGACTGAGACTATGTCACCTCTACTTGTTAAGGGATTTGTATGAGGACCACGTTGTTTAGCTTCTATATTTGTATAGAAGAGTCTAGGTCAAGTTTAAGGTTTTTTCCTTCTTATTTTGGGTAGTGTTTCAGTCACTGTAAGCCTCTATGGGCCTATGTTAGTTGGTTCTGTTGGTCTTCATATGTTGATCTTGATCCCTCTGGGAATCTTTAATCCTCCTCCTTCTCTTATATAAGGCTCCCAGAACTCCACCTAATGTTGCTGCTTTAAAAAAAAAATTATTAGCCGGGCGTTGGTGGCGCACGCCTTTAATCCCAGCACTTGGGAGGCAGAGGCAGGCGGATCTCTGTGAGTTCGAGGCCAGCCTGGTCTACAAAGTGAGTCTAGGACAGCCAGAGCTACACAGAGAAACCCTGTCTCGAAAAACCAAAAAAAAATAAAAAAAAATTATTACTTCAAGTTACATCTTCATCACAGTGCCTTCCCTCCACCCCTCCTAGTCCCACCTTCTTACCCTGTACCCCTTCTCCCACCTAACCTACTCCTCTGGTGTGGGGTTCCCAGAATTCTAACAGACTTTCAAAGAAGAGCTAACACCAATAATCTTCACATTCTTCCACAAAATAGAAACAGAAGGAACACTGCCAAAATCATTCTATGAGGCCACAGTCACCCTGTTACCTAAACCACACAAAGTCTCAAGAAAGAAAACAAATTTCAGACCAATTTCCCTCATGAACACAGAGGCAAAAATACTTAGAAAAATACTAGGAAATCAAATCCAAGAATACATCAAAACCATCATACGCCATGATCAAGTAGGCTTCATCCCAGGGATGCAGAGGTGGTTCAACATACAAAAATCCATCAACATAACCCACCATATAAAAAAGCTAAAAGAAAAAAAAACACCTAATGTTTCACTGTGTATCTCAGCATCTGTTTTGACCTACTGCTAGGTGGAATTTATGCTAGGTGGAAGTTATGCTAGGTTCATGTTCCTTTGGGTCTGTAGGTTGTAGGATAGTTATCCTTTACTATATGGCTAATACCCAGTTACAAGTGAATATATGCCATATGTATCTTTCTGAGTCTGGGGAAGCTCACTCAGGATGAAATTTTATAGTTCTATTTGGCAGTGAACTGCATGATTTCATTGTTTATGATGGCTAAGTAGTTAGTATTCCATTGTGTGTGTAAATGTACCACATGTTTTTTTGTATATCCATTCTTAGGTTGAAGGGCATCTGGGTTGTTTCAAGTTTCTAGCTATTGCAAATAAAGCTGCTATGAACATTGTTGAGTCAATATCCTTGGGGTTTGGTGAAGAATCTTTTAGATATATGCCCACGAGTGAGATGGCTATGTCTTGAGGTAGACCTATCTCAAGTTTTCTAAGATATCACCAGAATGATTTCCATAGTGGTTGTACAAATTTGTACTCCCACCAGCAATTGTGGAGAAGTGTTTTCCTTTCTCCTCAACCTCACCAGCATATGTTGTCATTAGAATTTTTGATCTTAGCCATTCTGACAGGTGTGAGATAGAATCTCAGAGTCATCTTGAGTTGCATTTCTCTGATAATTAAGGATGTTGAGCATTTCTTCAAGTGTCTATCAGCCAATTTTGTACAGTACATGTTTTGAAGTAGGATCTAATAATGCTTTGGATTTCTTCAGTATCTGTAGTTATTTCTCTGTTTTTATTTCTGACTTTGTTATTTGGATATTTTCCCTCTGCCTTTTAGTTAGTTTGGATAAGTGGTTGTCTATTTTGTTGATTTTCTCAAAGAACCAACTCTTGGTTTTGACCTCTGTAAGTCTCATTATTTCTCTGTTTAGTTTGTGTGGCTGACCTGTCCATTGTTTTGAGTGGGGTGTTGAAGTCTCCCACCATTAATGTGTGGGGATCAATGTATGTTTTAAGCTTTAAATGTGTCTTTTACAAATGTGGATTCCCTTGTATTTGGGGCATAGATATTCAATATTGAGATGTCATCTTGATGAATTTTTCCTCTGACAAGTCTACAGTGTCCTTCCTATGTTTTTTTGATTAATTTTGGTTGAAAGATTGTTGTATTTGATTTTAGGATGGCTACTCCAGCTTGCTTCCCGGGGCTGGATGGAAAACCTTTTCCCAGCCTTTTACTAGGGGTAAAGTCTATCTTTGTTGGTGAGGTGTGTTTCTTATAAGCAAAAAAAAAAAAAAAATGATGGGTCTTGTTATGGATCAATTCTGTAAACCTGTGTCTTTTTGTTGGGTGTTGAGTCCATTGATGTTGAGAGATATTAATGACCAGAGAATGCTATTTCCTATTATTTTTATGTAGTTGGTGTTAGTGTGCTTGTATATTTCTTTTGGTTTGGCTGAAGTGGAGTTATTTTTTTCTTGTGTTTTCTCGTGTGTAGTTATCTTGTCTGGGTTGGAATTTTCATTCTAGGATCTTCTGTAGAGCTGGATTTGTGGATAGATTTTGTTTAAATTTGGTTTTGTCATGGAATATCTTGTTTTCTCCATCTATGGTGATTAATAGTTTTGGGGTTAGCCTGAGCTGGTACCTGTGGTCGCTTAGGGATTGTAGGATGTCTGCCCAGGCCCTTCTGGCTTTTCAAGTTTCTGAGGAGAAGTTAGGTGTAATTCTGATGGGTCTGCCATTATATGTTACTTTGCCTTTTTCTCTTACAGCTTTTAATATTCTTTCTTTGTTCTGTACATTGGGAGCTTCAATTATTATGTGACAGGCAGAATTTCTTTTCTAGTCTCACCCAGTTGGTGTTCTGTATCCCTCTTGGAATTTCACCAGCATGTCTTTCTTTATGTTTGGGAAATTTTCTTCTATGATTTTGTTGGAAATGTTTCCTGGACCTTGAAGTCAGAAGTTTTCTCTTTCATCTAAGCCCATAATTCTTAAGTTCCATATTTTCATTTTGAATCCTTGATTTCTTGGATATTGTAGGTGAGGAAATTTTTATATTTCTCATTTTCATTGGTTATTGTACTGATTTCTTCAATTGAGTCTTCCACGCCTGAGATTCTGTCTTTCATTTCTCCTATCCCATTTGTGATACTCATGTCTGCGGTTCCTGTTCTCTTTTCTTGGTTTTCCTCCCTCAGGATTGTCCCTGTTTGTGTTTTATTTATTTACTTCCATTTCCAATTTCAGGTCTTGAACTGTTTTAAACATTTTCTGCTCCAATTTGATTGTCTTTGCCTGCAATTGTTTAATATTCTGCCCCTTTCCCTCCCTTGTTTTACTGAGTTTTCTTGGGGGTCTTTAATGTAATTCTCCATTGTTCTTATCTGTTGAATAGTGGTTTCTTTAAACTTTTTAAAGGATTTACTTTCTTCTTTTAAGGTCTCTATCATTTTTCCTAACTATAGTTTTGTCATGATTTTCTTGTGTTTCTACTGTTTGAGATTGGTCCAGGCTTGCTGTACCAGAATAACTGGGTTGGGGTGTTGCCACATTGCACTGGTTCTTGTTGTTTGTGTTCCTTCATTGGCCTTTAGCCCTCTGGTTGTCCAGGCCATTGGTTGTTTGCTCCTGGAGCCCACTATGTTTGTTGTCCTGAGCAGAGTCCAGGTATGGAGGCTGAATGATCCTGTATGAACCTGTGATCCTGAGATCCAGAAAATCACTTCGGAAAGGGTAGTAGGGTTGAGGCTTCTGTGACTGCAAATGAGACTCCTCCAAGGAGTTCTCCCAGAGGTGGAGTGGTGTGCAGGTGTCTGGAGGCCAGGAACCTGATTGTCTGTGGCCTTAATCAGTGGTTGCCTTGGGTCCCTGGGACCACACGGAGGACAGAGACCAGGGAAGCACCTCTGTGTCTGTTAGTGAGACATCTCCAAGGGACTCACCTATGGGCCACCTGGCAGAGAGAAATTTACTAGGGGTCAGAAGCCTGACTGAGTTTTTCTGAAGCTGTGTTGCAGTTGACATGGGTTGCTCTAAATGCCTGGAGGGCAGAGGGCAGGGAAATACCCCTGTGGCTACTAGTGAGATCTTTCCAAGGGGCTCTCTCAGGGACACCAGGTCAGCAAAGTGGCTCCTGGAGGCCAGAAGCCTGACTGCATGTCTCTGTCCCTACTTGGCACTGGACCTGAGTCACTGGACATCAGGGGGTCAGGCAATGGCTCCCTTGGCCACTAATGAGACTTCTCTGAGGAGCTCTCCCAAAGGCAGCAGGGCAAACAGAGGTGCCTGGAGTTCAGGATCCTGACTCAGTGCCTATGGTTCTATGCAGTGGTTGAGCAGGGTCTCTGGGAGTGCCTGAAGACCAGAGGCTAGGGCAGCACCCCTGTGGCTGCTAGTGAGACCTCTCTGTGGGGCACTCTCCGGGGCAGCAGGACACCAAGCTCCTGGGAACCAGAAGCCTGACTATGTTTGTCTCTGGTTAGAAGTAATATATTCTAGGTCAGCTTTCCTGAGCTGGCGGGGGACTATTAGTTCCTCATCAACCCTTGTATCGCCCTATGGTGGTGTTCTTCCCCTCATGCTCCTAGGATATCCCCAGAGCAGTTTGCACCTCTAGGGCAAAAACATTGTGATCCAGTGCAGTCTGCATCACTTGGGTAGCTGTGCAATGGCTCAGAAGTGTTTCATGTCTCCAGGGCTGGAACTCCCGATGCTTCAAACTGGTTGCCCAACTGAGGTGTACAGGGCACTAGCAGGGTGTTCCAAAATGGCGTCTGTGATGCCATAGCACTGCCACTTAGAACAGCTCCTCCACCTCCTAGCTCAACTAAACACTGGTCAGCCAGATACCACCATGTTGTAAATCCCAAGGAGAATCACCCCAAAATTACCATTCCCATGGCTATGATGGCATGACTGCGAGGTTTCTGAGGGGCTCAGGAAGCTGGTGGGGACCTTGTCTAGAGGTCAGAGCCACCATCTGGGGTCCAAAATCTCTCATTCCCAGTTGTTCATCTATATATGAAGTACTCCTGCTCCTGATTCTGGCTGTTCTGTTTTTCTGAGCATCAGGGAGTCTAGCATAGGGGCTTTTATTGTACCCAGGTTTGTTGGATGAGCCCACACAGGTTTGTGTTTCTCAGATTGCTGCTCAGTTATATCTCTGGGGTGATTTAACTGGTTTCCTTCACTCAGAATGTGTCTATATTGGTTGCCACATTCTTGCGCCTCCCTCTAGAAAAAAACATTTTAACTTGACCTTACTAAGCAACCTATTTTTCCAAATTCTTTCTAAGGTAGTGTTCATTGCAAACTATTTATATTTCTAAGTTGTTTCTAAGGGTGATGGTTGAATCATTAATCTGCTTAAGCAGCAATGACTGTAAAAGATCAAGCACTATTTATCTAAGTGCAAATGATACTGCCCAGTGAGGGGCTAGAAATGCCCGGAGAGTTTTCACACAACTCTTAGATTGTAAAGGGTGTGATATGAGAGCAGCAAGAAAAGCAAAACCCCACAACAACTTCAAATCTTCAGGACACAAGTCCTCCGGGCTCTGCCTCTCCAAGGCACATCCACAATGGTTGTTCTGCACTTCGTGGGTTTTGAAGCTGTTCTGGTGTCCCTTCCACAGGTCCCCCAACACATGAAGATTCCTGCATCTCCCCTAGAGCCCTCTGTATTACTTTGACTATCTGGGTCTGTGGATTGCAGTTTGAGTATCCTTTACTTATCCCTTTATATACACTTGTAAGTAATGCATACATTTGTTTTTCTGGGTCTGAGTTGCCTAACTCAAGATTTTTTTTTTGTAGTTCTATTCATGAAACAAATTCTCTGATGTCATTTTCTCTAACAGCTGAGAAATACTGCATTGTGTAAATGTAGCACATTTTCTTTATTCCTTCTTCACTTAGGGACATCAATTTTTAAAAAAATTTATGACCTATTATGTATAGAGTCACCTTGAACATAGTTGATCAAGTGTCCTTGTGGTAGGTTGAAGCATCTTTTGGATGTATGCCCAAGAGAGGTATAGCTGAAAATTGAGGTAGATCAATTCCTAATTTTCTGAGACACTCCCATATTGATTTCTATAGTGTCTATGCAAGAATGCACTCCCATCAACAATGGAGGAGTATTCTTGTTCCACATCTTTGCCAGCATCAGCTGTCACTTGTGTCTTCATCTTAGCTATTCTGACAGGTGGAATCTCAAAGTCATTGTGATTTGCATATCCCTGATGGTTAAGGATATTGAACATCTCTTTAAGTGCTTTTCAGCCATTTGAGTTTTGTCTGTTGAGAATTCTCTGTTTAGACCTGTACCCCATTTTTAATTGGATTATTTGTTTAGTTGATGTCTAGTTTCCTGAATTATTTATGTTTTGGATATTAGCACTCTTGAGGATGTGAAATTGATAAAAGTCTTTTCCCATAATATAGGCTGCTATTTTGCCCTATTGACTGTGTCCTTTGTCTTACAGTAGCATTTCAATTACATAATATCCCATTTTTTAACAGCATGTCTGTTTATCAAAGTAACAGTAGTAGCTTCTTCCCTAGAACTTATGATATCCCCATCATCCATGAACTTTTGACTAGGTTTACCATCCCAGGTGTGAATTCCTTCCCGTGGAGCAAGCCTCAAAACCAATCAGAATGTGACTGGTTCTCTCCATAGCATTCATGCCACTGTTGCATTAGCAGGCACATGTTGGTTGGCATGTGGTTAGCATGCATGATTCTCCAGTGGGTAAAAGCATTGATGATTTTTTTCTCCCAGTCTGCATAGCACATTCTGGCACTGTGAAAGCTATCCAGCAAGGAGGAAACTACCAGCTTGATTTCCCTGTGTCTTGCAATCTGAGAACACGTTTTAGCAGTGGGATCTGGTGGGCAACCAAGAGCAATGGCAATATCCTGTGTTGTTTTGAGGGCTAGATGCTAAGCTTTTTAAAATATATTGTGCACCATAATTATAAAGTGAACATCAAAAAATTATTAATGCAGGCCATGGAAGCAGGACTGTCAGAGATGAAGAATGAGTTACAATCACATGATGATCTCCTGAGGATTATAGAAATGGAAAGACTTGACTTGCATAGGGAACTGTTGAAAATGTGAGAAAATCTAACTGCTCAAGATAACCGGAAAATGTGCAGTTCTCACACTGTACGATTGGAGAGAAACTTCTCTCTCTTTTCTTTTTTTTCATTTATCTTTCGGTTACATCTTCATCGTAGTGGCCTCTTTCCACCCCTCCCAGTTCCCCCC
>CAJQZJ010009141.1:6879006-6896820 GCA_907164525.1 Lophiomys imhausi
AAGCCTGGAGAATAAGAACAATAAATTCTATGTACCTGGTGTTCCCATGAAAATGATTGCTGGCGGAACTAGGCCTACATATCTGATCAATGGAAAATGGTTTGTTCCTCCTGTGAACCCACAGCCTGGCCCTGAGCCATGGCCTGCGCCAACCACTTCCCCTCCAGTGTTGCCCTATACAGGAGTCTATGATAGGGATATGGTTAGGTGGGTTCAACACAATGACAAAATTACTCCCTACCGAAGGCTGGGACAATGGAAAAGAATAAAGCGTACTCGCCCTCCTTGGTGTACTTTAACAGAGCCAGAAAAGGCCGATTTGCTCCGTCAAGTTCTTGACGCAGTAAACAAACACAAAGGACAGCCTTGGTGCCAGGAGCAGTTGAGAAAGTGGGGTTGGGACTGGACTCAACCAGTCTGCAAAGGAGTAGATGCTGTTCGGTGGAGTCTTGAAGGGGATCCTTGGTATGATAGTCTGCCACCTCCCCCCGTTGTTAAAGTCTTACATTACATGCCTCCAGGGTACCCGATAAGAACATAATATTTTGATGATGTGAAACTCCTGTGGTTGTCTGTCACAGATGACCGCTAGCTAGTGCCAGCCGGTCAGCTCCGGGTCACTGCATTAGATCATCTAGATAAAATCAAAAACATCTTGAATGTACATATCCTGTTCTTGGTAAAATCCTGCTTCTGCTTTTTGGCTGATGACCAATCTTGTGGTTCCTGCTTTTACTGTATAAATTTAACCCTGAGAAAGTAAAACTTGACAACAACATTGAACCTCTCGTGTGTTGTGTTGTTTGTCGCGCCGAAGCCGTCCCCACCTAGAAGTCTTCTCGAGCCTTGGATCGGAAAGCTACGACCCTGCATCCTTGGTGGTCGGTAGCACCACCCCCTTATCAGCTCTGCTTCATTACCTTCTAAAGAGATCAGATTGCCTGGAGCCTGATGTGCTATCTTCTGTAATCCCCTTCAGGCCATCATACACTTCCTTCCCATAGAGAATCCCATGTCTTTTCTTCCTTTAAATAGCTCCCAAACCTTCAAGATTCAGAAAACATCCATATTTAATTTTGAAGTTTCTGGAATCACTGCACACATATGTCTTCACTTTCCTATTTTCTGTAACTCTGTTCACATCCCTTGTTCCTATGCATATCTAAATGTTAGCTATTAATGTGTCTTAATTGTTGCACTAAGAAATTATTATGTTTATAATAATTCACAGTAATGTATCTTCTGCATGTTATCAATAATAAAGTGTTTTGATTGATATGTCTTTGCCCAGACTTTCATTACAATTAAGTCTAAAAATAAAAGAAGATAGATTCTTAAGGTTCATGCTGGTCCATATAATGAGAACAGAACATGTAAATTATGAGGGAGTGCTGGAGAGAGAGCTCTGTCTCTGATGTCCTTGTCACACAAGCCTGAAGACCCAAATTTCATCTCCAGTGACCATCTTAAAGTCAAGGAATGGTGGCATATAGTTGTTATACAACTGTTTAGGACGCAGGATCTCTTGGGCTTCCTGATCACACATTCTAGCTTAAGACTCAAGCATTAGGTTTCAGGGAGACATGTTCTCTCACAAAACAAGAGGAGTCATTACTGAGAAACAGCACCCAAGGTTACTTCTGGCGCCTACATGGATATGCTCCTGTTCTAAAACATGCACCTAATCATGTACACCCTGTCTCTCCATGCCCAGGCACAAAATAGAATGTGAATGGGTGGATGGTAAGAAAGCTCCTTTGTTGAGTGTCAACTGGAGTCATTGGTAGTATTTGTATTTGAAATAAACAGTGACCAGAAGAAGCAGTATACTTTAGAGAAAGAGAGTGGGGACAAATCACAGGGAGGAATAGGCATGTAGGGTGGGGGTTGTTCCCTGCCTTGCTGTCAAGAAATGATAATATTTTAATTTTTTGTTCTCCTCTCATACTATACATCCCAACTGCACCCTCCAATCACTGCACTTGTTACACTCCTGTCCCAGTCCTCAGCCCCTGAAATTACCTCCACCCCTGCTTATCCTCCAAATCTACTGCTCCTCCATATACCTTCAGAATAAAGCAGGCCTCCCATGGATTTCAACCAAATATGGCTTAAAAATGATAAGTCCAGGCATAAACCCTCATATCAAGGCTGGATTAGGCAACTCAAGATAAGGAAAAGTGTCCCAAGAATAGGCAAAAGAGTCAGAGACAGCCCCACTGCCACTGTTAAGATTCCCACAAAAACACTAAGTAAAACAACCACAGCATGTATGCAGAGGACCTAGCACAGACCAATGCAGGTTCTGTGATTGCTGTTTCAGTCTATGTGAGCCATTATGAGCTCTGCTTGGTTGATTCTGTGGGCCATGTTCTCATGGTGTTCTTGATGCCTCTGGGTACTACAATCCTTCCTTCCCTTCTTTTGCATGATTCCATGAGCTCCACCTAGAGCTTGGCCATGGGTCTCTGCATCTGCTCCCATCACCTGCCAGAAGAAGCCTCTCTGATGATGGTTGGGCTAGGCACCAATCTGAGTATAGCAGAATATAATTTGGAATAATTTTGTTGACTTTTTTGGACAATGTCAGTTGTGTTTGGTTCTACCCTAGGTACATGAACCATCCGGGGCTGGTTCTCGGGTATCAGGCCATGTTGTGCATGGGCTCCCTATAATGACATAGACCTCAAGTTAGAGCAGTCATTTGCTGGACACTCTCACAAGCTCTGAGCTGCCATTCATTGTTCCAGTCATTTTTTTTAGGCAGGACAGGTATGGGTTAAATGTTTTATGGCTAGGTTGGTGTCTGAGTCCCACTACTAGGAGGAGCCTTGCCTGGTTACAGGGCATAGCCAGTTCAGGCTCTGTAACCTCCACTACTAGTGTCACCTTTTAGGTTCCAGGACGTTTACACTGTACTATGTTTCCACACTGGCACCGAAATGTCCCCCTATTCCAGTTGTCTCTCCTTGTACTTTCTCTCCCCACCTTTCCTTATTGTTCTCATGCCTTCATGTCTCCAGTCCATCCACAACTGTGTTCTTTTTTCCCCTTCCCAGGAAGATCCCTGCATCTCTCCTAGAGGTCTCCTTGTTTCTTAAACTCTCTGGGTCTGTGGATTGTAGTTCGAGTATCCTTTACTTAAATGCTAACATCTACTTGTGAGTGAATACATATGCTTGCCTTTCTGGGTCTAGGTTGCCTCACTCAGGATGGTTTTTTTTTTTCTAGTTCCATCCATGAAACAAATTCTCTGATGTCATTTTCTCTAACAGCTGAGAAATACTGCATTGTGTAAATGTACAACATTTTATTTGTACTTTCTTCACTAGAGGGACATCAAGATATTTTATAATTTTTGGCTATTATGTATAAAGCCAATATGAACATAGTTGAGCAAATGTCCTTGTGATAGGGCAGAATATCCTTTGGATATATGCCCAGAGTGGTATTGATGGGCATTGTGGTGAATTAATTCCAAATTTTCTTAGAAACCACCAATCTTGTACAGTCAAGTGTACAAGATTGTACTCACAACCAGCAATGGCGGAGTATTCCCATTGCTCCACATCCTGTCAGGATAAGCTGTCTCTTGTGTTTTTGATTTTAGCTATTCTGGCAGGTAGAATTTCAGAGTCATTATGATTTGCATTTTCCTGATGGTTAAGGATCTTTAAGTGTTTCTCAGCCATTTGAGATAACTGTGTTGAGAATTCTGTTTAGACCTGTGCCTCATTTTTGAAATATTTAAAAATAATTCAACATGTTATTTTAAAAACAAAAAGAATCATTTACAATAAAACTATTAAAATGAAACGTTTATAATTTGTTTATGAATGTTCAAAACAAATAAGTATAGATCTTTGGAACAGAAAGAAAAGCCCAGATATATACTCAGTTAAATACAGAGTGCAATATTTCTCTAGATATTACCTAGAAAGAAAAAGTGGACAAGTACATTGATGTAACACTTTGTCTGATTCCTGGTGCTATAAGTACAGATTTTTGTTGTTGTTGTTTTGTTTTATTTTTAGTTAATGTATTTATGTTTATTTTATATTCCAATCACAACCCCCTCCCTTCTCTCCTCCCCAGTCTCACCCTCCCACCCACTTTCCTCATACTCTCCCCCCACCTGATACTTATCCATTCTGGCACATCAAACTGCATCAGGACTAAGTGCCTCCTCTTCCACTGAGACAAGACAGGGGAGCTCTGCTAGGAAAATGGGATCCCAAGGGAGGCAACAGAGACCAAGTCAGAGATAGTCCCCACTTCAATTTTTAGGGGATCCAATTGAAGACCAAACAGTCCATCACTTTCATATGTGTAGTAGGCCTGGGACCAGTCCATCCACGCATGTTCTTTGGTTGGTGCTTCAGTCTCTACAATCCCCCTACTGTCCAAGTTAATTGGCTATGTAGGTCTTCTTGTGGTGTTCTTGAATCCTCCAGCTCCCTCAAAATTTCCCCTAACTCTCCTACAAGACTCCCTGTGTTTTGCCTAATGTTTGGCTGTGGGTCTCTGCATCTGTTTCCATTTTCTTCTGGATAAAGCCTCTCAGATGGCAGTTATGTTAGGTTCCTATCTAGTTCCTTCTCTCCATCCACTTTCAATGTCTGTTTTATTTCCCCTACTTAGAGGGATTTAAGCATTATCCCTTGAACCTTCCTTGTTACTTAGTTTCTTTGAGTCTGTGGATTGTAGCATTGTGATCCTGCACTTAATGGCTAATATCCACTTATGAGTGAGTACATACCATGTGTGTCTTTCTGGGCCTGTGTTACCTCACTCAGGATGATCTTTTCTGGTTCCAACCATTAGCCTGCAAATTTCATGATGTCCTTGTTTGTAATAACTGAGTAGTATTCCATT
Organism: Lophiomys imhausi; assembly: GCA_907164525.1. Lineage (NCBI taxonomy): Eukaryota > Metazoa > Chordata > Mammalia > Rodentia > Muridae > Lophiomys > Lophiomys imhausi. The sequence continues at coordinate 6,883,882 of CAJQZJ010009141.1, forward strand.
GTGTAAATGTAACACAATTTCTTTATCCATTCCTCAGTTGAGAGACATCTAGGTTGTTTCCAGTTTCTGGCTATTATGAATAACACTGTTATGAACTAGGTTGAGGAAATGTAATTGTGGTTTGGTGAAACATATTTTGGGTATATGCCAAGGAGTGGTATAGCTGGGTCTTGAGGTAGAACTAGTCCCAATTTTCCGATAAAGCACCAACTTGATTTACAAAGTGGTTTGTACCCCATTTTTTATTGGATTATTTGATTGGTTGATGCCTAGTTTTTTGATATACTTATATATTTTGGATATTAGCCTTCTTGGGGATGTAGAGTTGGTGAAAATCATTTCCCATTTTGTAGGCTTCTGTTTTGTCCTATTTGCCTTACAATAGCATTTCAGTTACAAGATATCCCAATTCTTTTTTTTTTACTACATTTATTTATTACTTAAAGTTGCATCTCCATCACAATCTCCTGCCTCCACCCCTCTGTCTCATACTCCCACTTCCTATCACCTCTCCAACCTATCCTACTCCTCTGGTGTGGGCTCCTCCATATCTCAGCTCCCTCAGTTCTCAGTCACATGAAGGCTAAAAGCTTCCTTTTGCACTGGGGGTCTACATGGTAGCCCAAGTAGGGCAAAGTGTCCCACTAACAGTTAATGAAGTCCATGTTCCTGTTCCTTTCAGTCTGTTGCCTATAGGATAATTACCCTGTACTAAATTGCTAAAATCCAGTTAAAAGTGAATATATGCCATGTACATCTTTCTGAGTCTGGGTTAGCTCTCTCAGTATGCGCTTTTCTAGTTCCACTCATTTGGCAGCAAATTGCATGATTTCCTTGTTTCTAATGGCTGAGTAGTATTCCATTGTGTAAATGTACCATAGCTTTTTAAAAAACCATTCTTCATTTGAGGAACATCTAGGTTGTTTTCAGTTTCTAGCTATTACAAATAAAGATGCTATGAACATAGTTGAGGAGATGTCCTTGTGGTTTGGTGAGGAATATTCTAGATGTATGCCAAAGAGTGGAATGGCTGGTTCTTGAGGTAGAGCTATTCCAAATTTTCTAAGTTATTGCAAGACTGATTTCCATAGTGGTTGTACAAGTTATCACTCCCACCAGCAATGGAGGAGCGTTCCCCTTTCTCCACAACCAAACCAGCGTGTGCTGTCATTTGAGTTTTTTAACTTGGCCATTCTGACAGGAGTGAGATGGAATCTGAGAGTCTTCTTGAGTTGCATTTCTCTGATGACTAAGGATGTTGAGCATTTCATCAAGTGTCTGTCAGCTATTAGAGATTCCTCTTTTGTGAATTCTCAGTTTGGCTCTGTACCCCATTTTTTGATCAGATTATTTGGTTTCTTGGTGTTAAATTTCTCGAGTTCTTTATAAATTTTGGATATTAGCCCTCTGTCAGATGTGGGGGTTGATAAAGATGTTATCCCAATCTATACATTTTCATTTTGTTCTAATGACAGTGTCTTTTGCCTTACAAAAGCTTTTAAGCGTCATAAGGTCCCATTTATTGATTGTTAGTCTTACAGCCTGAGCTATTGGTGGTCTGTTCAGGAAGCTGTCCACTGTGCCAATGAGTTTGAGGCTTTTCCCCACTTTCTCTTCTATTAGATTTAGTGTGTCAGGCTTTATGTTAAGGTCTTTGATCCACTTGGACTTAATTTTTTTTGCAAGGTGATAAACATGGATCTATTTGCATTCTTTTACATGTTGGCATCCAGTTAGACCTGTACAACTTGTTGAAGATGTCCTTTTTCCATTGTACCGTTTGTCTTCTGTTTAAAAATTTAGGTGACCATAGGTTTGTGGGTTTATTTCTGTGTCTTCAATTCGATCCCATTGATCAACTGGTCTGTTTCTATACCAGTACCTGTAGGGAGTTAGTAAATATCTAGGGCTTTCTGATACAGTCTCTTAATTCGGGGCATGAAGATCAAATTGGCTGTGAGTGATTAACTTATCAGCTTGTGGAAAAACAAGGATGAATTCAAGTGAAAACAGGAAATAAACAGGAGACTTAATGGACTGAAAAACAAGATTGAAGCTAGGAAAAACAGGATTTGGCTTGGCATTGTTTTCAGGTGCTAAGTGGGCGGAGCCCAAATTAAGCTGAAGCAGGTGGAACAAGGAGAGATCCTATTTAAGGACAGTGAATGGAGCCCCATCCTAGAAGCCCCCACCCCATGTTAGAGAGATTCAATGCCAGCAAGTCCTTATCATCTGATGGAGAAAGTGCTGGTGAATTGATGGCCGGATCTCTCTGAGGCAGAAAGAAGCTGGTGAGCAGAGAAAGCCTCAGCAAGACAGCAAAAGGCCAAGGACTAAACCCTGTGGCTCAGCTTTTGCCTAGAGGGGTTTGACCTGTCCGAACAGTGGCCTAAAGGAAACTGTGGCTGGCTTTAAGGACTGAGGCAGAATGGCAGAGTTGCTGATACGAAGGAAATAAGTTGGCCTACAGACAGCTGGTGTCTCCCAGAGAGAAGAAAGCCTCAAGCCTTATTTAAGGTGAGACGCAATAGCCAATTTACCCTGATGAATCTACATCTGAGATATTCCAGAAAAAAACACTGCTAAGTGTGTTAAAGGGTCTACCCCAGAGACTGTGTTCCTGACAACTGAGGACCTGCCCCAGAGACTGTATCCTTCTAAGACATTAGGAAAATAGTTGTAATAATTACCAATAGGTTTAGTGGTTAGGTTAAAGGGGTTGTAAGAATTTGTAGGATGAGTAGTTAAGTGTTTATATTTTTATAAGTGAATATAGTTATCAATAAATAAATATTTAATAATTTAAAAAGTTCATTTACAAGTACCATGCTGTTTTTTATTATTATTCCTCTGTAGTGTAGCTTGGGGTATTATCAGTGGTGGTGATACCTCCAGGTTATCTTTATTGTAGAAGATTTATTTAGCTATTCTGGGTTTTTTGTTTTTCCACATGAAGTTGAGAATGTTCTTTCAATGTTTGTAAAAAATTGTGTTGGTAGTTTGATAGTAATTGCATTGAATCTGTATATTGCTTTTGGTAGGATGGCCATTTTTATTATGTTGATCCTACCTTTCCATGAGCATGGGAGATCTTTCTATCTTTTGATGTCCTCTCCAATTTCTTTCTTCAAGGACTTGAAGTTCTTGTCATACAGGTCTTTCACTTGCTTGGTTAGAGCTACACCCAGGTATTTTATATTATTTGTGGCTATTGTGAAGGGTGTTGTTGCCCTAATTTCTTTCTCCACACATTTTGTTTAAAGAAGGGCTACCAATTTTTTGGGGGATTAATTTTGTATCCACCTTACTGAAGATGTTTATCAGTTGTAGGAATTCTCTGGTGGAATTTTTTGGGTCACTTATGTATACAATCATATCATCTGTGAATAGAGATACTTTGACTTCTTCCTTTCCAATTTGTATCCCCTTGATCTCCTTTAATTGTCTTATTGCTCTTGCTTGAACTTCAAGTACTATGTTGAAGAGATATGGGGAGAGTGGGCATCCTTGCCTTCTCCCTGATTTTAGGGGAAATGCTTTAAGTTTCTCTCCATTTAATTTGATGTTGGCTACTGGCTTGTTGTATGTCACCTTTATCATTTCTAGGTATAGTCCTTGTATGCTAGCTCTCTCCAGGACTTTTAGCATGAATTGGTGTTGAATTTTGTCAAATGCTTTTTCAGCATCTAGGGAGATAATCATGCTAACTTGTTTATGTGGTGGATTGCATTGATGGATTTTCACATGTTGAGCTACCCCTGCATCCCTGGGATGAAACCTACTTGGTCATGGTATATGATGCTTTTGATGTATTCTTGGATTTGGTTTAAAAGTATTTTCACGTCTACGTTCATGAGGGAAATTGGTCTGAAATTCTCTTTCTTTGCTGGGCCTTTGTGTGGTTTAGGTATCAGGGTGACTGTGACCTCATAGAATGAGTTTAGGAGTGTTCCTTCTGATTTAATTTTGTGGAAGAGTTTGAAGAGTATTGGTATTAGCTCTTCTTTGAAGGTCTGGTAGAATGCTGTGCTGAAATTATCTGGTCTTGGGCTTTTTTTTTTTGAAATTTTAATGACTGTTTCTATTTCCTTAGGGGTTATAGGACTGTTTAATTTGCTAACCTGATCTTAATTTAACTTTGGTAGGTGTAATCTACCAAGAAAATTGTCCATTTCACTTAGGTTTTCAAATTTTGTGGAGTAAAGGTTTTTGAAATAAGACCAAAAGATTCTTTGGATTTCCTTGATGTCTGTTGTTATTTCTCCCTTTTCATTTCTGATATTTTTGATTTGGGTATTGTCCCTCTGCCTTTTAGTTAGTTTGGCTAAGGGTTTTTCTATTTTGTTGACTATGAAACCAAGTCTTGGTTTCATAGATTTTTTGTATTCTTTTTGTTTCTAAGTTGTTGATTTCTGCCCTGAGTTTGATGATTTCCTGCCATCTGCTTCTCTTGGGAGGGTTTGCTTATTTTTTTTTCCTAGCTCTTCCAGTTCAGCTGTTAAGTTGCTATTATGAACTGTCACCATTTTCTTTTTGAAGGCATGTTGTGCTATGAACTTGCATAGCACTGCTTTCATTGTGTCCCATAGGTTTGGGTATGTTGTGCCTTCATTTTTATTGAATTTTAGGAAGTTTTTGATTTCCTTCTTTATTTTTTCCCTGACTCAGTGGTCATTGTGTAGAGAGGTGTTCAGTGTCCATGAATTTGTAGGCTTTTTGTTATTTATGTTGTTGTTGAAGACCAGCTTTAATCCATGGTAGCCTGATAAGATACAATGGGCCATTTCAATTTTCTTGTATCTCTTGAGGCTTGCTTTGTGTCTGACTATATGTCAAGTTTGGAGAATGTTTCATGAGGTGCTGAGAAGAAGGTATATTACTTTGAGTTTGGCTGAAACATTCTATGGATATCTGTTAGGTCCATTTGATTCATGACATTTGTTAGTCTCATTATTTCTCTCTTTGGCTTCTGTCTCGATGACCTATCCTTTGGTGTGAGTGGGGTGTTGAAGTCTCCTACTATTAATGTATGGGGATCTATGGGTAGTTTAAGCTTTAGAAGAGTTTCTTTTACAAATATGGGTGCTCTTGTTCTTGATAAATTTTTCCTTTGATGAATATGTAGTGTCCGTCCCTATCTTTTTGATTAAATTTGGTTGAAAGTCTATTTTATTTGATATTGGGATTGCTACTGCAGCTTTCTTCCTAGGACTGTTTGCTTGGAAACCTTTTTTCAGCACTTTACTCTGAGGTAGAGTTTATCTTTGTTAGTAGGGTGTGCTTCTTGTATGCAGCAAAAGGATGGTTCTTGTTAACAAATCCATTCTTTTACAGACCCTATGTCTTTTTACTGGGGAGTTGAGTTCGTTGATGTTGAAAGTTATTAATAACCATAGGTTGCTATTTACTGTTATTTTGATGTAGGTTGTGGTTGTGTGTTTCTTTTGGTTTAGCTGCAGTGGAGTTTTTTGTTTCTTGTGTTTTCTTGGGTGTGATTCTTGGCTGGGTTGGAATTTTCCTTCTAGGGTGTCGCGTCCCCCCTTGACCAGCAAGGAATGACGCAACTCACAAAACTCTTCTCCAGCAGTTTATTCAGGTCCCTTGAAAACAGTCTTCCGAATGCCTGGGCAGACCCAACCCACAGGCTAAATACTAAATGAACAGCCAATCAAGTAAAGCCAAGTGGTGCTATCTTAGAGGCCCACGTATGCGGAAGCAAGCCAGATCAGCGGTCTTAGCCAAATATGGACTTGTTTACCACCGAGAGCGCTCACCGTTGGGCTGGTGGAAGGCGGAGACCAGCGCCATCTTTAAGGCGCGGCACGTCGCAGCTCTCTACAGTTCCTCCTTTTTTATTTTTTCTAAAGTTGGTAGGAGTCCCTGGAAAGGTTTTGTAATCCCCTATCTGGGGATCTCACGGTGGGCCTGAGCCTGTAGGAGGGCGGTGCTCAAACTCTTACCCATCTCTGGGTCAGCCTCCCCACTCGGGACTGCCCTGTCTTAGGTGGCCGAGACTTACCCGTCAACTCCGTCACTGACTTGCCAGACCCTGATATCCGTGGAACGAATACCTCAGTGGGCAGGGACTATGCTTAGTGAAGATTTACTTCACGGCAGTAAGCCAAGCTTGAGGGGACTGGCCCGCCTCAATGGCGACAAGGGCTTGTATAATCATGGCTGCATTACGCTTTTGTGTGGCTCTCATTTTGTAGATGCACCATAGGCAAACCAGACAGGCTAGTATCATCAGTATCGCCAAAGAGCCTACTCCCGCCCACTCCTTAAGATGATCCATAGCCGTCTGTATCCAGGAAGTCAAGCCAGTAGCCAGACTCAGATCCACCTGAGTGGAATTGATGTGGACAATTGTCGCTCTCAGCTCTCTCATCAAATTTTCAAACTCAGCCGACCAATCCTGTAAGAGGAACTTTGACAATTGTCTAGACAGATTAGCAGCCTTTGTAAAATTTTGATACTGTACGGAAGTAACACACAAACCTTGCATTTTCCACTCACACCCCAATTGTGCTAGTTGCCAAAGAGAATCAATCTGTTCTTGTATTAAATCTATGCGTTGATTAACTATCATAAGACCTCCTTTGAGATGAGAATTCATAGAGGTCTGAGTATCCAATGCCTGTTCCACAGTGGCTGAGATGTTATTCAGGGCGTTGGCAGTCTGTATAGAACTAGACAAGGCGATAGCTGAGGCAGTAGCTCCCACAGCAGCAACAGTGATAGCAGTAACAATAGCTGCAGTGATGCCAAAATCTCTTTTAAACCTGAATAGCATCATGGTATTAGGAGCCTCTACAGGAACTGGTACATATCAAGGCATTCTAGTCACCACAGCCACAGGAAAGGCTGTGGCATTCCAGCACAGGGCATAAAAACATGTGCCCGGAGTGCATACTAATTTTTCTTCACCCAAGGATGCACTCCCAATACTTACAATCCACAGAAAAGGAGGCCAGAGACATACTGGCGAAGCTAAAAAAGTCTTGTTGCGGTAAGAATGAAACAAAGAATTCCAAGTACCAGAGCCACTACCGCTAGAAAAATCCAATTTGGTAGCGGACCTTAGGGAAAAATTACCTCTTTGATAAATTCCTCCCCCAAGCATAATGACAGGTCCCAAGTCCATGCAACTTCCATTTACTCCACACAAAAGCCACAAATCAAAAGGATTGGTGGCAGTCTGCTGAGGATCCCTAATAGATATATCAAGCATTCCTGTACAAGACTTATTCACTATATTACTAATCATGGGGCTAAAGGAAAAATAATCTTGTTGAACCCAAACTGCTCTGCGCTCTTGACATCCAGTCCAGGGAAAAGGTCCTTCCTCTCCTGTGGATCCTCTACAAAAAGGTGCCCAGCGTGGCTGTCTGGGGGGGTCCCGGTCAGAAACTCGTGTGGGCCACCATCCTTCAAGGCGAGAACCATTGCCTGAAAACAAACCACCACTCCTACCCCCAAACCTCAGTTGTGGTAAAAAATCTGCTGACTGCTGAGACAATTTAATGCATTTTGTATCATCTGAGCTATTGAAGCTCATTAAAAAGAACAAACTACCCTTCAAGCTGACATTTCTATTACCCTCTATAGGGCTTCTCTGATCATCAAAGGGAAGGTAGGGTAAGCCTAAGCTTCTATTACTGCTAAATAAGCGTGGAAACACAGTTGCATCATGTCTGACCGGCATCGGCTTTTGAATATCGACAGGATCCCCCATCTCGGCTCGGTCATTCCTGACATACTCACTGATACTAACACCAGGATCCTTAGGAAGGTCTTCATGACGAATCTTCCTCACAAGGCGTTCAGGCACCCACACTGGATCTTGTTGATTCTGAGGAAAAACACAAACAGACCCTCTCGCCCATGTTAGCACGGGGTCAGGCCCCCGCCAAGAGCCTGTCAGAATGTCCTTCCACTTCACCATGCTTTTAGGTGAACCATGGGAATCCTGATGTCTGTCCGCTGCTGAGCGGCCTTGAGCATCCAAATTGAAAAAATTTAAAGTAAATAAGGCTAAAGATATTCTCTCCTTGGGGGTATGGCCTTGGCCTATTCCCCCTTTTTGTTTTTGCAAACATTCTTTCAAGGTGCGATGAGCACGCTCCACAATTCCTTGTCCTTGAGGGTGGTATGGTAATCCGTGATTAAGCTGTACCTCCATCTGGTTACAGAAGGAGACAAAGGACTGAGCCGTATAGGCTGATCCATTGTCCGTTTTCAGCTGCTGTGGTTTTCCCCATGCAGCCCAGGCCTCTAAGCAATGTCCTATGACATTGCGAGCCTTTTCTCCACTCATAGGTGTAGCATGTATGATACCTGAGCAGGTATCCACAGATACATGAATATATTTTAAGGTTCCAAACTCTGAAATGTGGGTAACGTCCATTTGCCAGATTTTGAGTGGCAACAGCCCTCTAGGGTTTACTCCCACACTGGGAGAATGATGATGAATCACACACTGAGGACAGTCCAAAACCACTTGTCTATCATCTGCTCTAGACAAACGGAATTTTTGCTGTAGAGTTTTTGCATTTACATGAAATAATTGGTGAAACTGTCTGGCTTGGTCCAGGAATGAGCTCCAAAAAATACATGTCATCCTGGTCCATTGATCAACTTTATTATTACTCTCACTTAATGGTCCAGGTAATCCTGTATGTGCTCTAATATGTTGAATATAAAAACACCTTTTTCTCTGCCAGATTAAAACTTGTAATTCTTGTAATAAGGCACATACAGTACTACTATTCTTAATAGGACCTGCTAATTCTAATACTTTCACTGCGTTGACCACATAGACTGAGTCTGAAATCAAATTGAATGCAAATTGACATTTTTTAAACACTTCAATTACTATTTTCAACTCTTCTATTTGGGGGGAGCCCGGTTGAAATTAACATAACACGGGCTCTTGTCTTTCTATCAAATAGGCTCCACATCCTGTCTTTGAGCCATCAGTAAACACATTTGGTGACCCTTGAAGTGGTACTGCTGAAGTAACCTTAGGGAATATCACTGGGTGCTCCTTAAGAAATGATAGCAATGGATGTTTAGGATAGTGGTTATCAATCACTCCTTCAAAGCTACATTGCAATATTGCCCAGTCATCTACAGTGCCACACAAAATCTTAATTTGATAACTGGAATAAGGCACTATTATACTTGCAAGAGCAACTCCAAAAGATTGCAAGCATTGTTGGATACCATTCAAGGCTAAAGCAGCAAGTGCAGTGGGATAATGTTCTATTCTGTTCTTACTTGTGTCCACATCCCCGGGCAGAAAGATCTCCCTACTTTCAGGGACTGAACTGGCTGCTCTGTCTGAGTGGCTTCTGGATATGGGGGAGGAGTTGAAGGCGCCATGGCAACGGCTTTGTTTACATCAGCTGCCGCCAGCGTGGCTGAAGGCACTGTAGCGACGACGACTCCACCCATTCTGACTGCCGCTGACGTGTCAGGCGCCATGGCAACAGCTCCTCCCACACCGACTGCCGCCGATACACCCTTCTGTTTTACTTTTTTCTTTTCCTTTTTTCTAATAACAGTCCTCTCCAACTGTTCTATTAGAGCGTGTAGCTCTCCTTCAGAATCTGTGCTCTCTGAGTCCTCTAAATCTCTAAAATCTCTAAAATTTCTAAGATCGGGATAGAGAGGAACTTTCTTTTTGCCTTCCTTTTCACTGTCTGCCTGCTCAAATTTTTCGCCTTTGTTACTCTCCTTTTCACTGTCTGCCTGCTCAGATCTCTCCCCTTGTAGCAGTTCCAAAGCTGATTCTCCCTCTTTGATTGCACTACAACACCTCTGATCTTCTAAACAACTCCTCACCATTTTCCAAATCAGTCTTACTCCATGCTTCAGAGTCCCCTGCTCCCAAGCAAAATCCAAGTCCCTGCCTAATTTGTCCCAGCAGGAGACCGTAAGATTCCTGGACACCGCAAACCACGGAGCCACAGAATTGCATTCATTCAGAAATCTCTCTAAGGTAGACTTCTTAATCTTCAAATTCCTAGCTAAAAGTAGCTCCTGAAGAACCAAAAAAATTGGATGTGACTGAGACAATCCCATGTTTAAAAATTTTACTTTAGGTTCGCAACTTCCTGCGAAACTTTACATTTTGTTTGCAACTGCCTGCTAAACTTAACCCTTTGTTTGCTATTTCTGCAAAACTTAACTGTTTGTTCACTATCTCCGCAAAACTTAATCTTTTGTTCGCTATCTCCGCGAAACTTTACCTTGTGTCCTTATTTCCGTGAAACTTTATTGTCCTGATTTATCCCAGGAACTTACCAAGCGCTTCCCCTGACTGCAGGAGTTCTGAGTCTTTTCTGGTTCCCCGTACGGGCCACCACTTTGTCGCGTCCCCCCTTGTCCAGCAAGGATGACGCAACTCACAAAAGCTCTTCTCCTGCAGTTTATTCAGGTCCATTGAAAACAGTCTTCTGAATAATGGGGCAGACGCAACCCACAGGCTAAATACTAATTAAACAGCCAGTCAAGTAAAGCCAAGTGGTGCTCTCTTAGAGGTCTACGTATGCGGAAGCAAGCCAGATCAGCGGTCTTTGCCAAATATGAACTTATTATCATAAAGAGCGCTCACCGTCGGACTGGTGAAAGGCGGAGACCAGCGCCATCTTTAGGGCGCGGCACTTCGCAGCTCTCTACAGATCGGGATAGAGAGGAACTTTCTTTTTGCCTCCGTTTTCACTGTCTGCCTGCTCAAATCTTTCGCCTTTGTCACTGTCTACTTGCTCAGATCTTTTCCCTTGCAGCAGTTCCAAGGCTGACTCTCCCTCTTTAATTGCATTACAACACCTCTGATTTTCTAAACAACTCCTCACCATTTTCCAAATCGGTCTTTCTCCATGCTTCAGAGTCCCTTGCTCCCAAGCAAAATCCAAGTCCCTGCCTAATTTGTCCCAGCAAGATACCGTAAGATTCCCAGACACCGCAAACAACGGAGTCACAGAATCACATTCATTCAAAAATCTTTCTAGGGTAGACTTCTTAATCTTCAAATTCCTAGCTAAAAGTAGCTCCTGAAGAGCCAGAAAAATTGGGTGTGACTCAGACAACCCCATGTTTAAAAATTTACTTTCGGTTTGCAGCTTCCCCACGAAACTGTATCTTTTGTTCGCTATCTCCGCGAAACTTTACCGTACGTTCACTATCTCTGCGAAACTTTACCGTATGTTCGCTATCTCTGCGAAACTTTACCTTGTTTTCGCTATCTCCGTGAAACTTTATTGTCCTGATTTATCCCAGGAACTTACCAACGCGTTGCCCCTGACTGCAGGAGTTCTGAGTCTTTTCTGGGTCCCCGTACGGGCCACCACTTTGTCGCGTCCCCCCTTGACCAGCAAGGAATGACGCAACTCACAAAACTCTTCTCCAGCAGTTTATTCAGGTCCCTTGAAAACAGTCTTCCGAATGCCCGGGCAGACCCAACCCACAGGCTAAATACTAAATGAACAGCCAATCAAGTAAAGCCACATGGTGCTATCTTAGAGGCCCACGTATGCGGAAGCAAGCCAGATCAGCGGTCTTAGCCAAATATGGACTTGTTTACCACCGAGAGCGCTCACCGTCGGGCTGGTGGAAGGCGGAGACCAGCACCATCTTTAAGGCGTGGACGTCGCAGCTCTCTACACTAGGGTCTTCTGTAGAGCTGGATTTGTGGATATATAATGCTTAAATTTGGGTTTTGTAAAGAAATTTCTTGTTTTCTCCATCTATGCTAATTGAAAGTTTTACTGGGTATAGAAGTCTTGGCTGGTACCTGTGGTCTCTTAGGGCTTTTAGGATGTCTGCCTAGGCCCTTCTGGGTTTTAAAGTTACACCTGAGGAGAAGTCAGGCGTAATTATGGTGGGTCTGCTGTTATACATTACTTGATCTTTTTTCTCTTACAGCCTTTAATATTTTTTCTTTGTTCTGTACATTTGGAGTTTCAATTATGTGGTGAGATGAATTTCTTTTCTGGTATAATCTATTTGGTGTTTTGCATGCCTTTTGGAATTTTACTGACATCTCTTCTTTTAGGTTTGGAAAATTTGCTTCTATGATTTTGTTGAAAATGTTTCCTGGATCTTGGAGTTGGGAGTCTTCTCTTTTATCTATGCCTATAATTCTTAGGTTCCATCTTTTCATTGAGTCCTTGATTTCTTGGATGTTGTGGCTGAGGACTTTTTTATATTTCTCATTCTCTTTGGTTGTACTGATTTCTTCAATAGAGTCTTCCACGCCCGAGATTCTGTCTTATATCTCTTGTATCCTATTGGTTATACTTATGTCTGTAGTTTCTGTTCTCTTTCCTTGGTTTTCCACTTCTAGGATTGCCTCTGCTTGTGTTTTCTTTATTGCTTCCATTTCCAATTTCAGGTCTTGAACTTTTTTATCCATTTCCTGTTCCAGTTTGGTTGTCTTTGTCTGTTAATCTTTCATCGCCTTGTCTCTTTCCCACTCTTGTTTAACTGAGTTAGCTTGGAGGTCTTTAATGGAATTCTCCATTGCTTTCTTCTGTAGAATTGTGATTTCTTTACATTCTTTCAGGGACTTCTTTTTTTCTTTTAAGGCCTCCATCATTTTCATTAGTATAGATTTGTCATAATTTTCTAGTGTTTCAGTTGTAGTGGAGGTCAGGGCTTGCTTTGTTAGGATAGCTGGGTTATAGTGGTGCCATCTTGCCCTGGGTTTTGTTGTTTATGTTCTTTTGTTGGCCTTTAGCCATCTGGTTGTCCTGGTTTGTGGTTGGTTGGTACTGGTGCTCACCAATGTTGGTGACATGAAAAGAGTCCCAGTATGTAGGCTGGATATTCCTCTATGGATCTGTGTGACCCTGTGATCCAGAAGGTCACTTTGTGAAGTTTGGAAGGGCTGTAGCATCTTTGGCTGCAAGCCAGAACTCTCCAAGGAATTCTCTC